>MU628308.1:0-19468 GCA_025688815.1 Aspergillus carlsbadensis
ACCCCCTATCACCATCAACAAATGACTCACTCAGCCTCAAGAAAACTCCGGAGCAGCCCCTTTAACCTTGACATACGCCTGCTGAACCTCCTTCCGCCCCGTCATCTCGCGCAACCACCGACTGACATGCGGATACTTGTCCAGCGACAGGCCCGCAAACTCAAACTGCCGCACCCATGGCTCGAAATGGTAGTCGACTGCCGTGACCCGTCCAGGCAGGATGCTGTGTCCGCCGGATTTCTCAAGCTGCCCCTCGAGCACCTGGTAGCAGCGCGCTGCCTGCTCTGAATACCGCTGCAGGGCATCTTCGTTTTTGGTTGGGTTGTAGTGGCTAGCATGATAATCAGCCACCATAGTTCTTTTCTGGCAAGACTAGTAGTTGTAGTAGAAGTAGAAGCAGTACGCACCGGAACCAGTTCGTCTGCCCCGTCATCGGCCCCAGAGTCGTCAAGAGGAAATACTCCCACTTCTCGAAATCGACGCGATCCTGTTCCGAGTCCCCCAATGGACCCAGCAGGTTCGTTTTATCATAAACCCGGCGCAGATAATTCATGCACGCGCCGGATTCCCAAGAGACGACGCCCGTGTTGGGGTCCTCGATGGCGGGTACGCGGCCGTTTTCGTTGATGCGCAGGAAGGTCTCGCCTTTGACGCCCCTTTGCAGGTCGTCGCCGAAGTCCCAGTGCTGGATGGTGTAGGGGACGGAGAGGGCTTCGAGGGCGATGGCGAGCTTTATGGGGTTCGGGCCTGTGGCGTGGGCGTGGAGGATGAGGGGTTGCATTTTGATTTAGGTTGGCTTATGGGCTCTTGGGTTGGATGATCGAGGATTAGTTCGTAAACTTTGGTGGTGAGATGAGATGCACTGAGCATATAGATCATTTATAGTTGAGCTACGGAGGGCAGTTGGGGTAGCTGTTGCTGACAATTGGTCATGACGCTATCCGTGGAGTACAAATTGGAGCAGAACCACGGAGTTGGGGTAGAGGTGGAGCATAAGTTGGAGTACTGCTTTTATACTTGGGTGAAGAACCAGTACTGCGTCTCTGGTTTTCTGCTGATAAATCTAGTTACCATGACAAAGCATCCTGGGGTATTCTAGAATGAATTGTTATCCTTGTTACCAGGAGTGGACAACTCATTTGTTGTAGATATGGCATTGCTCGCACTACTAACTAGTAACTAGATGCGTACGGGAACACTTGTCATGATGCAGTGGCTTGCAATAGTAGCCTTCTAGCTAACTCTAACTAATGTATTGACTCAAGAAATCTGACGAGCACACTAGGTGCAGCATCGACTTCATCGGCGTGGGTGTACATAGTTCGCCAGATGGGGTCATTTCGAAAATAACCCGTGACGTTGGAGTAGCCTGAATTCGCCAATCAATCTGACAAATGCAAATGTATAGTCTGGTCGTCATCACCAAGTTGCGGTAACCCTCATGGCAGAGCCATTTGACTTTTCAGTCGCGGTTTGTCATCAGCCCTACCCCAAACCTTGAATAGACAGGAGACGACTCCACGACTCGACGAAAACTCCCAAACTAGATTTGAGCACAGCCATTGAAGCTTGATTCATACCATACTACTACTACCCCATAAGGTTCCACCGACCTAGTGATGATAAATACCGCTGCGCGCGCTCCACCTAGTTCATCCTAGGTTTCTCGCTGATCGGACGGCAATCTGCATTACAGCAAAATGACTTCGGCGCTTTTCGAGCCTCTAGACATTGGAAAATGCCAGCTCCATCACAGGATTGTCATGGCACCTATGACCAGATTCCGCACCGACTCTGACCACAGTCCATTGCCAATTGCGAAGGAATACTACAGCCAACGATCACACACGCCCGGGACACTGATAATCACCGAGGGCACAGCCGTCTCAGAGACGCTCGTCGGCCTCCCCCAATGGGCGGGTTGTTGGAGCGAGCCCCAACTGCGAAGGTGGAAGGATATCACCGAGGAAATTCACTCTAAGGGTTGCTACGTCTTTCTGCAACTCTGCTGTGCAGGCCGCACGGCAGACAAGGGATATCCCAAACTTTCGTCTGGCGACATTCCCCTTGACGCTACAGCCAGTGCCATAGAGACGGAGGACGATGATAGACCACCAAAGCCGATGAGCGCGCAGGAAATCCAGGACGCCATCCGTGATCACGCCACTGCTGCTCGCAATGCCATAGCCGCCGGATTAGATGGAGTGGAGCTTCATGGCGCCAACGGCTATCTCATCGATCAGTTTATCCAGGAGTCTTGCAATAACAGGACAGACCAATGGGGTGGCTCGGTCCAGAAACGATCGCGCTTTGCGTTGGAAGTTACTGCGGCTGTCGTAAATGCTATCGGTGGCGATCGGGTCGGATTCCGCATCAGTCCCTGGAGCACATACCACTCTATCGAGCCCAGTGATCCAGAGGCTCAGTTCACTCACCTGGTCAGCGAGCTGCAGAAGTTCGATCTGGCTTACCTTCATGTCATTACATCTCGCGTGGACAATTGGTACGATGTGGACCGTGATAAGCCCCTCGACTTTGTCTTTGATAGCTGGAGAAGAGACAAACCCGTCATAATCACCGGCGGCTTTGACGCAGAGTCTGCAGAGCGCGCTGTTGAGAAGCACAAGGACTTCAAGGTTGCCATTGGATTTGGTCGGTCGTTCGCTTCGACGCCAGACTTGGTGGCCTGCATAAAGGCGGGGATCTCTCCAAATCCTTTCAAAGGTGACCTGGCCTATACTCCTGGTACTGCAAAGGGGTACATCGACTACCCATTTGTTTCTTAGATATGGTTGATTGGTAAGATCAACGTTATTTTTTGGACTGGGAAATAAATAGAGGCAAGCATAAGGAACAAAAGTGTTTTTTAGGCCATCTTCGCATTGTTTTGTTTGAGAGTCGAAACAGACTGAAGGTTGCTAAGATCGAGTGGGAGTGGAGCTTCCACGGGGTGACTCTAGAACGCTCAGCGAGTGCATAATGATGTAAAGCACGTAACGATATTACGCTGAGATACTCCGGGGTAAAACAGTCTCGCGCTGCCTGTCATGGGTGGAAATGCGCCTTGTAGAGTAGTACTCTGTACTGAAGGGAGCGAGGACTCTTGTGTTGCTAACTTGCTGGTGCTCGGCCCTGAGAGGATAAAGCCCACAGCTGTGGGTCGGCGGACAACGCTCCACGTGACTACCACTCTGCTCATGTAATCCAGCACATGACGACGAAGGCGGCGGTGGCGCCGCCCGGCCCACTTGTCTATCAGTTGCATCACCTCGCTGCGACGCTGCTTCATCCTCACTTGGAGAGTTTTTACCTTACAGTCTCTCGTGCAAAGGACTGGGATATCAAAATGGGGGCTCTTCTATCCCTGCCGCTTTTGGCACTTCCAAGTGCCGGCACAGTACGTTTACCCGTGCCTTTCTCGTTTGGTTCCAGGCACTGACCATCCTAGGTGTTAACCGCTGTCGGATCTTGTTGTGGAGCTGCAACATGCTCTGCTGTCTGCAGCGCATGTGGAAAGTTCAATAATAGGTAGGCATTGCGGACTGGAGATTCTTTCGTTGACCGGTGCGCTGACTTGCCTTGTCAACTAGTATGGCCACAAGAATCGCCTACGCCTTCATCCTCTTAATCAACTCGATCGTTTCTTGGATTATGCTCACACCATGGGCGCTCAAAAAGCTACAGCATCTTACTTTGGACTATATGGAAATCAAGTGTGACGGGAAAGAATGTCATGGTTGGGTGGCGGTTCACAGGATTAACTTCGGCCTCGGCCTGTTCCATTTGGTCCTCGCCTTGTTCCTGCTTGGGGTAAGGTCGTCGAAGGACGGCCGCGCAGCGCTACAGAATGGCTTTTGGGGACCGAAGATTGTGCTATGGCTACTGTTAGTCGTGACCTCGTTTTTCATCCCGGAGTCGTTCTTCTTCGTCTACGGCCATTACATCGCTTTCCTGTGTGCCATGCTATTCCTGCTCTTGGGTCTTATCCTACTTGTGGACCTTGCGCACACCTGGGCCGAACTGTGCCTGCAGAAGATCGAGGATCATGATTCGCGCATGTGGCGCGGGCTGCTCATTGGTTCGACATTAGGCATGTACCTTGCTTCTATCGTGATGACGATTCTCATGTATATCTTCTTCGCCAAGAGCGGGTGCTCAATGAATCAAGCAGCGATTTCGGTAAGTCGCGGTTGATTACAGATATATTCCTGGGCTAACCTGGACAGATTAACTTGGTTCTTTTCTTGATCATATCGGTTGTGTCCGTTCAGCCTGCAGTTCAGGAACACAATCCCCGCGCAGGACTAGCGCAGGCTGCCATGGTGGCTGCTTACTGTACCTACCTCACTCTGTCTGCCGTTTCCATGGAGCCTGATGACCGCCAATGCAATCCGTTGATTCGTGCCCGCGGGACTCGGACTGCGACTATCGTCCTTGGTGCAATCGTTACCATGGCTACCATCGCCTACACCACCACTCGCGCCGCTACCCAGGGCATCGCTTTGGGCTCGAAAGGCGGTCACAGCTACTCAGAGCTGGGAACAGAGGACAACGAGCACGGCCTCGTCACCCAGCAGCCATCTGCCCGTCGCGAGATGCGCGCCGAGGCTCTCCGTGCGGCAGTCGCAAGCGGTAGTCTCCCGGCCAGCGCTCTGGACGACAGCGATGACGAAGACGACTACGACGTGAAAGATGACGAAAAGGGATCGACACAATACAACTACTCTCTGTTCCACATCATCTTCTTCCTGGCTACAACCTGGGTAGCCACGTTGTTGACGCAGAACCTGGACCCAGAGGCAGTGGACGATTTCGCGCCTGTCGGCCGGACCTACTGGGCTAGTTGGGTGAAGATCATCAGCGCATGGGTGTGCTACGCTATCTACCTGTGGACCCTCGTCGCGCCGATCCTCCTCCCTGACCGTTTTGACCTGTAAGGTCTTGATGGAACATCTTGATTGAGAGGAGTTTGGCGTTGACTGTTGCTTGAGTTTTTGTGCGTTTTCTGAATTATTATGTGCTGATACCTGTATGAAAGCGTCCTTACACTCGTTCTCTAGAGCATGACAAGCATTATCTGTATTTTGGGTCTGGCAGTGAATACACTCGATAACGAATGTTCAGTGTTTCTCAATGGAATAAGGTGGTAACCATATCCTCTCCAGAGCATCTCCCCTAACAAGCATTCAGTCTCTAGCTTGCTATCACTCGATCTATGGGGTGCCAAGTCCCAAGCTCGTGTTGACTTTGATAGGAGCCATGCCTCTCTTACCGTAGCCATTCCTGGCGATGCCTCGGTTACGGTTTCGTTGTCCGAGCAAGGGCGCGCCAAGTATCTAACTACTCGTACGAGGAGTGTTTTCTGGGCCGCTGTTTCCAGTCGCTGGCCACGAATCTGGATATTGTCCGACTCGCCAAGCCAATGCTTTTGGTTTTATTACCCGAATACGATCCCCTTAGTAATAAGTGATCAGGAACACACGTCAATCCCGTGTTTCATCCGCTAAGATATGATGGTTGTAACTGTGGAGAATGAACAACATCTGACGAGGGACTGTTTATAGGGCTTGGTAAATAGCTGATTCCGAATATGCCCATGATCATTCGAAACAAGTTATTAAGATCCTGAGATACTGTGGACGAAGATTCAAGGGATTAAGTAACCCTCATTGATCAAAAGCATTTCCGGGCTCTCAATTCCTCATCTTAGAGCAAAATGTCCTCGCCCAACAACTCCGACGAAACATCCTCCCCAATAACCTTCTTCAGCTCCCACCCGCTAACAGCGCCCCTTCTCTCAAACCCAACATACAGCATCCTAAACACGACAAACCCACCGTTCATCGATCCCCTCCTCGTCACGATCGCCCGCTCCCCAACCGCAATCCGGCACACGCTGTACCTCTACCGCACAGGCACCTCATCACCTCCACCACCGAAATCCCAATCCATACCATCCCCACAACAGCCCTTATTCCCCAGCTCCAATTCCAACCCCAACTCCGGCCCCGAAGGCCATTTGATGGTACACATCGGCCCGGGAGTTTGCGGGCAATCAGGCATAGCGCACGGCGGGTTCCTCGCAACAGTCATGGACGAAGTATGCGGGACGCTGATCCCCTGGACGGGGTTCGACAATGGGCTGGGGATGTTCACCGTCTCCCTGAAGTTGGAGTATAAGGCCCCCGTGTACGTCCCCAAGGACGGGGCGGTGATATTGGCGAGTGTGAGGGTTGAGCGGGTGGAAGGGCGGAGGATGTTTTTTGGAGCGGTGTTGATGGATGAGAAAGGGAACGTCTGTACGACTGCTGAGGCGGTTTTTATAAGAAAGAAGGGGAGCGCTGGGTTGTAGCTTGGGTATAGGAGGGGACAATGTATAGATGGGTCGGGCTGTTGGTGGAGCATTCCAAGTTAGGTGTGCTAAGTATTAGGCTGTTGGATTTGGCTTGAAGGTTGTGGGTGGTCAGCTCCTGGGCGTGAGGGGAGGCAAGGTGCACTGTGAAATAGGAAGGTGCGAATGACCTCCAGCAGGACATGCAACGGTCGTACCTTCCTCAAAATATGTATTGCTCTATCTCCGAGTCCTACACTGGACAAGGCCTAAATCCGGGTGAGGTGGATCCATATTGAAGAGCTATTATATGTATGCGTTATGCTGGGGATGTGTTATAACGAGATATAATAAAGTATATGCAGACGAGATAGATCCAGTATGATATACTCAGGAATGTATTTCATGCTTTCGTCGATCGTTGGCTCGTCCGAAGTCCTGCATAGATAATAATTAGGGCCGACAGTGCTTCAGGAAGAAACATAAGAACCACGCGGACAGCTGTCGTTCCATATACCGGACTGAGATCCCTCCGCTGTGTGCAAACGGATACAAGAGCATAGATAACTCGGATACCCACAAATGCCAGGGCCAGCGCAGAAGCGTATAGTAGCTGTACGATGTTAGAGGAGCGCTGTGCTCAACTATGGCGATGGACGTACCGTGGTCCCATCTCTATACCGCGGGGCGTCTCTGCGACCCTGAAATGGCAGAAAGGAAAAGAATATCCATCCAACCTCTACAACCCAGCCGACGACTATCAACGTAGACCCAGCTTTCCAGTGTGTCAAGCTATTCGATTTCGCATGGCCGCGGTATATATCCAGAGCCCCGGTAACGGTCAAGCCGATACCGGCGGCCATGAGCCCCGTCACGATGTAGATGACCAGCCAGCCGAGCCATTGCTTTTTGTATGGGTTCCGGTACACTCGACTTTAGAGAGTGCCATATTAGTATGAGTTCGTATCCTATGATAGATTCGGACGCACCCTTCATGTATGAGGCCATCAATGGTCAGGATCAACGGAGACGTTCCAATGCCAATAAGAATGTTTGCGACGATACTATCATCGTGAGAGACTCCCAAAGCGCCGGCCACAATTCGCAGAACGCAAAATGTCCCCAGGTAGTACCATGCAAGGCAGCCAACCCATCGGTGGGTCCAGAAGTTATAGACGGCAAGGGGGAAGAGGACTAGGTAAAGGGCAAGGTCTGCCGCAAAAATTCCGTTCACCATGGCTCTTGTGTCTTAGAGACGCCAGATAGATATTGTCTTCCAGTCCAAGTCAAAGGTGGTCGTCTTAAGGCTTGAGCTTTATATCTCGAACCCCCTTTTGGCCCCATTATGGCCGCGGCTGGTTGATTTGGATCGACAGTGGCTCAGAGAAGCGTCTCCTTGACAATGGTGCGAAATCGGTATTGACAAGCGGCTGAGGCCATTGTCGACTAGTTCTGAGGCTGAGCTTGCCAGAATTGCGCAATCAAACGCCTGCGACAGAACACCAAGTGGACCATGATGAGCTACTAGTCAGAAGCTAAGACGCAGACAAGCTTCGAACGCGAAGAATCCTCCTTTCATTGGGCCTTACGACCCAGAAACGTCATGACGGGGATTGACTCTTGAGGAGGCTGAGATGGAAAATTGTGTTTGAACTCTGGGTCGTGGAAGAGTCCAAGAATCCAAGACCTGGGCGACGCTTTTGGCAGCGACTTTCACAGCCCCAACAACTCAACCCAGCTCAGGCAACATCATTCCAACCCCACCATCTCTCCCTCCGCATCAAGTTTATCCATCACAACTTCCCTCCCAAAATATTAATGTGGTACAGGTTCTGCTTTACTTAGTACTACTATCATTACATTCATCGAATTATCCCCATCAGCCTTCCATGGTCCATAGAGGAAAGCTCTCAGCTGCTTGTAAGCCTTGTCGCAGTCGCCGTCTCAAAGTACGTTCTCAAAGTTTGATAATCGAATGAACATGTCGCTAACTCCCGATTACAGTGCGATCAACAGAAGCCGTCATGCTCACAGTGCATTCGAGGCAGGCGGGAATGTGGCGGTTATCGAGATGTCGATGCGATGAGGGTCCACGACCAGACTGAGGAAGTGAGGAGGAAAAACTCGCCATCCACTCACTCACCGTCATCTTCCTCGACCCCTCCACCACAGAAACGGCCGATGCATCAGTCGAATGCACTTATGTCGCGGCAGGTCTCAGTCCCACTGACCAACCAAGGCACAGCGTTCATGCTGGCACGATGGGTGGCCCAGGATGGTCTCGATGGGATACGAGGCCCGGTCGGCGCCTTCATACCCCACGTTATAAATACCACGGCCGGACGTGCGGTCATGGCCTCTCTGAATGCCACGGGGCTGGCGGCTCTATCTAATATCCACATGTCTCAAGAGCTCATGATTTCCGCACGTCAAGAGTATGTTACAGCTCTGACGGAGACGAACGCGGCTTTGAATGACCAGGTGCAGTCCACATCTGACTCAACGCTTATAGCCGTGACTTTTCTGGGCCTGTATGAGGTGAGTCGTGGGATGTTCGCTTCGAGAAAAGGCTTCTAATGTAGCAGTTGTTGACATGTAATGGTCCACCTCTCATGGACCGGTACCTCAACCACGCTGAAGGGTGTAACAAACTCATCGAATTGCGGGGATCCGATCAACTCAAGGACAGTGTTGGGTTAGGGTTATTTGCCCAGTTTCGAATGACCATAGTAAGCGCGCATTCCTTCGACGCTTTGGGGCGTTTCTAATATCAATCAGGTCCTCAGTAATTTTTGGTTGAAAAGACGTACACCTTCCTTCTTGCTTGAATTGACGAAGGAGAGCTTCGCTTATCGTGGAGGAAACGCACGCACGGATGATGAGCTCTTTTTTCTCATCGCGAAAGTGGGTGACTTATGTGCTGAACTCCGCGATGGCGCTCTCATACAACCAGTAAAAATCGTGAGAGAAGCATTGAAGCTGGACGCGGAGCTCAGCTCTTGGGCCTTGGGAGTCGAACCTTACCGTCGCTATACTGTCGTCAATGTTCCCGAAAGTACGAACGCAGTTACACGTCATGGCTCCTTCCGCCACATCTATGGTAATAAATATCATGTCTATCCCGACTCGGTCGTTAGCTCTTGGTGGAGCGACTATCGATTCGCCCGTCTTATTCTCCTAGAGCTCTTATGCTGGCTCTGCGACCACCTCGCGCGTAAGGACGAAGCAACGGGCGCTGAATACCGACAGACGCATGAGCGCTGTGCTGCTCTCTCACGACAGCTTGCTGAAGACATATGTGCTAGCGTGCCATATCAATTTGGGGCCTCGACGGAGTCTGCAATGGAAGATCTAACGAGTCCCCGGACCGGCGGTTTGATCCATTTGATGTGGCCACTATTCATTGCCGCTGACGCTACTGGAGTCTCGCCAGCGATGACGGATTGGATCACCCAGTGTCTGTTCAAGATTGGACATGGTGTTGGGATTCAACAGGCGCTGGTGATGTCAAGTCTTTTGCTATCGGGACAGCATCTATCCTGGCTCCCTGAGATCTGAAAATATTGTTTTTCTTTGAAAGATATTCTGTAAATCTGTACTGAAAGAGCCTGTCTATATGGGGGTTGTATCTAGCAAGCTACGCATAATATATTGTTTGAGATACAGACAGCCTCTCATTTTATTCCAGCTACAACTTTCATCCTAGCCATGTTTGATTCTCGTCTGTCATGAAATGCCAACAACTCGACTTGACATCAATACGGAATTTGAATACTCTGTTCAAGTTGTGCTCATGAAGCTGTTCTGTTCTGTCTTCTTATCTACATTTCTTATCTAAAGTGATCTCCGCACGAAACGCGACTTCGCGTCTTTCGTCGTCTTCTTCACCTCCGCTCTCCCATGATGGGACGAACATGGCAACCATCAAGGCCATCGAAGCTCGCTCGGTATGAGCTTTTCCCTCTCAATTGTGTATCTGCCTCATTAACCGGTCCCTGAGCGCTCTAGGTTCACCAAATCCAATCAGGCCAAGTTATCGTTGACCTGTGCTCCGTGGTCAAGGAGCTCGTGGAAAACAGTCTCGACGCGGGGGCTACTTCGATCGGTAAGTCGATTTCCACACAATGAGTCGCCTATATTGCTCTAGCTATAACTATTCTTGATAGAGGTTCGATTCCGAAATAATGGCCTTGACTTGATTGAGGTGCAGGATAACGGGAACGGAATCTCGCCAGAGAATTACGAGAACATCGGTGAGTACCATGCCTAAACCCCAATTTGTACGTGGATCTCGAATATAAGATCTAATGATACAGCCCTTAAGCACTATACGTCTAAACTCTCCTCCTTCGACGACCTCCTCCGCTTACAAACCTTCGGCTTCCGCGGTGAAGCTCTATCGTCGTTGTGCGCCCTCTCGGACTTCCAGATCACGACCGCTCAGGCGAACCAGGCCCCGCGCGCGACGCGGCTCGAGTTTGAACAATCTGGAAAGCTGAAGAAGACACAGGTGGTTGCGGGACAGAAGGGCACAACTGCGTCCGTGGAGAGTCTGTTCAAGAAACTGCCTGTTCGGCGTCGGGAGCTGGAAAAGAACATCAAGCGCGAATATGGCAAGGTGTTGAATCTGCTACATGCGTACGCGTGCATAAGTACTGGCGTGCGCTTCAGCGTGAGGAATACACTGGCCAAGAAGAGTGCGGTAGTGTTTACGACGAACGCGAACCAGACGACGAAGGAGAACATCGCCAACGTCTACGGCGCAAAGACCCTACTTGCATTGATACCATTGGATCTGGAGCTAGAGTTTGAACCGTCGACTGCTGGACGGCGGGCGGCCGCGGACGAGGTGAATCGGATTCAGGTCCGTGGTCATGTCTCGAAGCCGGTCGTGGGCGAAGGGAGACAAACTCCTGACCGGCAGATGTTCTTCGTGAACTCGCGCCCTTGCGCGTTGCCGCAGATTGCCAAGGCGTTTAATGAGGTGTACAAATCGTTCAATGTCGCTCAGTCGCCTTTTGTCTTTGCCGATTTCCACATGGATACGAATGCGTACGATGTTAATGTGTCCCCTGACAAGCGGTCCATTCTGCTACATGACGCAGGAGCGCTCATTGAGTCGCTTAAGCTGTCGCTACAAGAACTATTTGAATCGGTCGATCAAACTGTGCCTCAGTCGCAAGTTCTTGGGAAGCTACCAATTGCTAGACAGCGTTCGATTCCTGAAGCTACGAGAGGTACAACTATTGTTGACAAAGATGGGATGTCGACTGGCGGAGATGTGGAAGAGAGCCCTCTGGCCTCGAAGGACAGGATGAAGAGCCTCCTCAGCAACATAGAAGCTCGTGATACACAGACAGAATCTCCTACTAGACGATCTATGCCCGGAGAACAGCAATCTTCGCCTGCTCAAGCACCGAGCTCACAGTTGCAAGAAGGGTCTCAATCACCGACTGCTGAGGATGACATATCAGATGACGAGCTATTCGTTCCCGAGGAGGTTCCACCGCGCCGTAACGGTGAAGCATCCGATGATAACGAAGAAGAGTCACAATCGAACAGGCAGCTAAGCCAGGCACCAGAAGATATCAAGAGACCGAATGCCATACAAAGCGCGTTCGACCGCATGAGGCCAAGACGAGTGCCGGCCGAACTGGCTACTATCACAATTGGCAACACGACTGTCACATCGATGGTGGGAAGTGGTGTCCCAAAAAAGAGGAATTCGAGCGGCGACTTGACTTCTCGTCCAACTCGAAAAAGACGGATCCATACACCTTCTCGTCCAGGCATTTTCGGTCAACGGATGCTAGACTTTGCGGCTCCGGGGACACAGCTAGAATCGACTCAATATAGTGAAGGTTATGGAGACGAACAAGAAGACTACGATGATGAAGAGGGCTCAGAGGAAGAGGAGGAGGAAGATAATGACGAAGAAGTTGAGGAAGAGCAAAGTGAAGCTGAAGAGATGGAAGACGTCTCGCCTTCCTCGCCGCCCGCTGAAAATATCGCGAGTCAAGCTTCGGTCGAGCGAAATATTGATATTGAGGAGCCGTACCAGCCTCCATATGAGGATATGAATGATGAGATGAACGAAGAGGAGAAGAAGAAACATGAAGACGCCGAAGTTCAACGGCTGATTAACGAGGCAGAGAAAGCCGCTCAAGCGAACAGTCTCAGTCGGGCAAACAAACTAAATAAAGGTGTCGGTCACAGAGACTCTACCGTGCATCTTATGACGACAATCGACGGGTCACTATACAAGATTCAGTCACGGGCAGACAAGCTCAAAGACAGTTTGGCTGCCCTCGAAACTGATGTACCAGAAGACGAGCCGAGTCTATCCCAGGCCGCGGCCGAGGAAAGACTCTCGTTAACGGTCACGAAAGACGACTTTGCGCGCATGCGAATCCTCGGCCAGTTCAACCTAGGATTCATCCTTGCTACTCGGTCCACAGAATCCAAAGACGAGCTCTTTATCATAGACCAGCATGCGTCCGACGAAAAGTTCAACTTTGAGCGCCTGCAATCCGAGACCGTCGTCCAGAATCAGCGCCTCGTTCATCCCAAACGCCTCGACCTCACAGCCGTTGAGGAAGAAATCGTGATCGAAAACCAGACTGCTCTCGAGAAAAACGGATTCGTCGTGGACGTCGACGATAGCGGCGATGAGCCGATTGGGCGCCGTTGTCGTCTACTCTCCCTACCCCTCAGCAAAGA
This sequence comes from Aspergillus carlsbadensis, assembly GCA_025688815.1. Lineage (NCBI taxonomy): Eukaryota > Fungi > Ascomycota > Eurotiomycetes > Eurotiales > Aspergillaceae > Aspergillus > Aspergillus carlsbadensis. The sequence continues at coordinate 13,052 of MU628308.1, forward strand.
AGTCGTCTTTGATGTCCGTGACCTTGAAGAGCTCATCGTCCTTCTCTCAGAGTCAACTTCTGCAAACACAAAAACGGATGTCCCCCGGCCCAGCAAAGTGCGAAAGATGTTCGCCATGCGCGCATGCCGGTCTAGTATCATGATCGGCAAGAACCTGACGCAAAAGCAGATGGAGCGCGTCGTGAGGAATATGGGGACGATTGATAAGCCGTGGAACTGTCCACATGGCCGGCCGACAATGCGCCATCTCTTTAGCCTGGGGCAATGGGATGAGTGGGATGAGTGGGATGAGTATGAAGAGCATGATAGTGAACCGGCCGACAGCTTGGATATATGGAGGGAGTATCTTGGCGACATGGAAGAGGAATAGACCTTGTATACTCCAGGCGGACGTGGTGTGATATAATGGGATGTATATATAAAGCACATATCTGGCTTAACGTGGAATAATCATATTGTCATAAGTCATTATCATCATCATAATCATCACAAAGGACATCAAACATAAAATAGACCCAGTAGATAGAAGAGGGAAAATCACCACCAGCCAAACCACCCCTTCTTCGTCCCTGTCGTTGGTTCCTTTCCTTTCCCCTTCTTCCCCTTCTGTCCCTCCTCATCAATCTTCCCATTTTCATGCCCATGCCCATTTAGCCCCCTACTACCCTCCTCGTCCTCACTCAAACTCTCATACTCCCTCCCTCGCCCCCTCTCACCAGCCCTAACTCCGTCCTCCCCCCCTCTCTCCATCTCCTCCTCCTCCTCAGCAATCCTCAACGTCTCCTCGACAACCAAAAGCTCCCGCTCAATCATCTCCGCCCAATTCTGCACGTCCCCAATCTCCTTCAAACCTTTCCGCGCATCCTCCGCAACCCCCTCCCAGGCATCATTCTGCTTCCGCAGCGCCTCCGTCGTCTTGGCGAGGTTTTCCTCCTGCGCAGAGAGGGCGGCCTGGTTCGAGTGCAGGACTTTAGCGCGCTCGACGAGCTCGGTCGTGTAGTTTGCGCCGAGGGAGTGCAGCGATGCCGTGAAGGCGGATTTGGCTTCGGCGGTTTGTTTGGGGTCTGGGTTCTGAGATGTGGATGTGGATGAGGGGGGGATGGCGGGGGTGGGGTCTTGGGTTGTGCTGGTGCTGTTGGTGTTGGGTTGGATAGGTGGTTGGGGGTTTGTGGTCGTTGGTTGTGTTGTGGGAAGGGTCATTTTGAGAATATTAGAATGGGTTATATATATAAGGGGAAAAGATCATGTGTTGGGTGTTGGGTGTTGGATATTGATACTACTAAAGTATGGTGTGTTTACAACTTACGTCCGTGCCGTGATGACATGGAGCGAAATGAAGATACTAGTTCTAGGCTTATAGAGTCAAAATGAGCGCCATCCTTCAACAGGTAATCCGATATGGTGTAATGGTTAACATCGCCGTCTCTCACACGGCAGCTCGGGGTTCGATTCCCCGTATCGGAATTTCTTTTTTAGCTCTCACTTTTTGAGCTTTGCGCTGTTGCGTGCACCCTTCTGTATGAACTCCGGGGTATGATTACTCTATTAGGTATGTAAATGACTGGAAAGATAGAAAGAAGACGCTAATCATATTCGAAATATAAAGAAAGAGAGTGAATAATGAATGGTATAAATAGAAGGAAGGCAAAAGGGGATATCTATCCGTAAGAAACCAAGGTATGAGCGAAAAGTGTATAGTAGGAACCCTTTATACCCAAATCTAGAAGCGATGGTTCGCATGCCTGTGTCTCGTAGCAGCGCAGCGAATGCATCTTCGTGGCGTAAGTAAATCAGGCGAGTCGGTCATGTTCGACTTTCGCGTGGAGCTGACTATGAAGCCGTCTATCACGCCAGATACTCCACAGGCAGACGAATATCCCACCAACGCCCGAGAAGAAAGTCATGTAGTATGCACCCTGGTAGCACGCGAGTCCATCTGGACAGTCGCGGTCTCCATTACGGTCGACGATAGAGTGGTGGTCGTAGATGCTTCCGTAGAGCAGGTTGAATACGTTCCCGCTGAAGACTGGTGCTAGGGTCATGACACCGAAGTTCTGGGAGAGGCCGTTTATGCCGAAGGTATGAGCCGTCAACGAGGGGAAGACGCCGAAGAGGAAGCCGTAGGCGATACCGGTGAATGCGGAGACGATGACGAGTTGGTGCGGGCTGGAGATTGAGGCGCCGGCAAGCTGAGTGAGGGTGAACACCGAGGCGGAGAGGAATAGACACCAGAAGCGAGACATGTTGAATTTTTTGACAAGAATGTCGGATCCAATGCCTGATAGGATGCTTAGCTTAGCAGACAAACACGCTGAAGGGGTACGTACCACTCGATAGACGGCCAGCGAAATTGCCGAATGACAGGATGGAAACGTGCATGACTTGTCGTTGTTGTATAAACTTGGGGGATGCGCTGTCATCGTATTTTTCCCACAGGGCTTTGGCCTATAAGGGGTCAGTAAGGCCAAGTGCGTTTTACGGAACCTTCTTACGCTATTGCCAATATTGCTATGAGATGTCAGTATACTGTGGCAACGTGCAGTAGGACATAAACTTACTTGATAGTCATCAAACCAATACCGGAAAGGAGCGCCATGGTCATGAAAAGCTGCCAAAACTCGATCTTACGGAGCATGGCCAAGCCTCTAATGTCTGGTTGATGTGAGTCGGGATCAACATCAGACAAGCTATCATCCTCGCTCGCACTACGTTCATGGAAGAACTCCCGGGACGTCCTCGACGGCGTTTTGGAAACCAAAGACGACAGCTCGTCGAAATCCGGGACCTCGCCAGGAGGGTGGGATTGGGACGCGGTGGAGTGATTTCTCGAATGAACCGCGGAGTGGCTGAAGATTGTAGTAGAAGACGGCATACCTGCTTCATCGGAATCCCCATATTCAGATCGTAGGTCAGTGGATTTGGGCCTTCGCAACTGCCTGGACTCTACGGAGCGAGGCCTTGAGACAGGATAGTATGGCCCACTGGGAGCCATGAGCCGCATAAACGGAACTGAAAGGAGGTTCAAAAGAGAGGTTCCGACGGCCAGCAGGAGGAGAAAGCGGCCAACGTCACCATGGAACAGAACAGTTGACGTGGTCGACCAGAAGAAGGCACTCAGACCGAACGCGGCTAGGGGAAATGCCGTTGCTGTTCCGCGATGTTCAGGGAAATTCGTAGCAGCTGTGATTCTCATCTTAGCTAGGGTCAACGAGCAAGAGAAAGGCGACGCACCGGTCTTGATGGAGGCACCAAATGCAGAACAGCTTCCGAAACCAGTCAGAAAGCTAAATACTGACAGGAAAAAAACGGCCATAGATCCTTGGCCGCCCTTGTATGCTGTGACGAGTTAGCACCGCCTCCATCAAGCAGTTTCAATGCCGCCCAGCCGTACCAAGATGTAGCGGAAAGTATCCCAAGCCGAGAGAGACAGCCCCAATTAGAGTGGTAAGGCGTGGGCCCCGGTTGTCGGTCAAAAGGCCCATGGGAATTCCACATGCGTACATCCCCAGGTTACCCGCCGCGCCCTAAAATATAGTATAAGCATGGATTTTACTCTGATGAGAGGGTTGTCCATACGATAAGGTTGCTTTCGGTCGACGAAAGCTTCATCTGCTGGGCGAACTGAGGCGCCCATGCCGAGTACGCATACTGTCAAACGTCATTAATTCGTCCAGGTATCGGAACACTGATAGATCCATCCATACATTGGTACCGCAAGCAAGAGCGACCAGTGTCGCCGCTATGACAGAGACAATCCGCTTGGTTTTATGCCCGGAATCCGCCATGATGCTCGTCGGGGTACCGCTGCCCCGATGATTGCCTGTTTAATCTAGTATATCATAGGAGAGGAGAGGCGATGAAAGGATAAGTATAGACAAGCTTCCCACGGAGACCAGTTGACAGGTAGTAGTCGCGTGGGGAAGTTGAAGGCGTTATCGGAGCCGGGGGAAGCACGCAATCAGCGGTTTGGCGATCGACTTGGTTGGAGGACAGGGACGGACATAGGTCAAGGCAAGATAACTTGGGATTATTGTATGAATTGAGAGGAGATACCGCGAATCTCGAGTGGTAGGGGAAATTAAGCAGAAAGCATCAGAACCCACGACAGAAACGACAGACAGGAGTTGAGGAAGCGGGTGATAAGGACTCGGAAAGGCAAAGTGGCCGCAGATAACTCCGCGCTTTGCATTATCAGCCCCAAGCATGAGGCGCTAGTGGGAAACGCGAATTATTATTCCGGCTCTCGGCTCCTTGTAGGGCGCTCGTCCAAGACTGCATCCATGATCCAGTGCCCAGGTGATGTTATAGTCACGCCAACAGCTCAGCTGGCTTAAAGTGCTGACGAGGGTATCCATGGGTGAGGGGCTAAAAAAAGGCCTGTAGAGTCTGTGCGAACCTGGGGAAACCAGACAATGTCCGTATGCGGGATTATCTTGATCTACAAGTACAGGCTGGATGGAAGCTTAGTCTAGATGCAGCAAAAAAGCTTTATACCAGTGTCACACAAGATACAAGATGTTGTATGACAATCGACAGGTGAGATGCCCAAGAACTAAAATCAAAAAGATAATATTCCGATACGGGGAATCGAACCCCGAGCTGCCGTGTGAGAGACGGCGATGTTAACCATTACACCATATCGGATTACTTGTTGAGAAAACGGTTTTAATTTGCCTATATAAGGGCTCAACTTTTTGCTCTCAAGACCACCTAGCATAGTAGTTCCTAATTGACAGCCCGCAGCCGAATACTTTCCCATTCAATGAACGATAGGAATAGCTACATAAAACTTAAAAGAGCCCTACGTAGCGGATGCCTTTCACCACTAACACACCGCGCGATACATCAAGACCCCTGCCTGGATTCTCTATGTATGCAAGACAGATTTCCCGCGGGCTGGAAGATGTGCAGGGCAAGCAAATGGCCAGCTCTACTGCATTGACTACAACAAGCGGAATAATTCCTTGACTAGGTCGGAAAGTGATGTTGGAGATGTCCTCTATAACATGGCTGTCATCTCGAAAACCTAACAGGAACGCCTTTTGACATAATCTAGGTCGAGTGTCCAGCCAAGCTGCAGCAATGCTATTTTGTATTGCTGGCACGCACCGGACCGGCGGCGTGCACTACAACCATTAGGCACTTCTCTTGTCCAGTTCCCGAGTACTAGTAGGTACGTGGCAAGGGGTGCTTCAATGGTGCATCAACTCCTGAGGGTACACCGAATCGAACTTCATGGAAACCTCGTGTAGATCATATAAGATGGCAGACAATTCCGGTTTCGCCCACTTAATAGTCTCGTCCTCAAAGTGGCATGCTCTGTCTGCGGTAGATATATAGCAGGGATGTGGTCTATTTATCCAATCTAAAAAGCTAAGACCTCATAATTTGCTTAGATAGCCGGTTTCCTTCGTAGAGCGAGTCGCTCTGGCTGGAAAAAAAAAACTACATACTTCAGACCACAAACAGCAAAAAATGGTAAAAAGGAAATTCCGATACGGGGAATCGAACCCCGAGCTGCCGTGTGAGAGACGGCGATGTTAACCATTACACCATATCGGAGTACTTGTTGAAGGAAGCTCGCTCAGTATGCACTATATTCCAATGCACATATTGGGCTTATTGCCAACAAGCGTGTGTATCAGACACGCAGGGGGCTCGGCTCGGAAGGCTGATAACGTTGGTTGGTGAGCGATTATCTCTGCCTCTTTAGCGAGAGGTATGAGATGGACTCCACTGCCCTATTGATTGAGCTTTGGGGGGAAGTATTGACCTTTTTGAGCCTGCGTGTTGGTCCCATGCTGGTATGTGAGCGGAGGGTGTATATATCTCTGGGCACTATCATGACGAGGGTTGTCGATAGCCCTCAACCATGGCCCAACCGATTCACACTTACATACGGACCATGAGCAGTGATTAGTAGAAGACCAACAGAGCAACCCCTCCCCCCATGCCCACAAAAAGACGGTCGGGGATCGGGATCCTCGGAGGCTGGAGAAGACCTCGGTAGACCGCGAGTCGCGACTCCGCGAGCTGATAGGAGAAAGATAAGAAATCTGCAAGGCAAACGAAACAAGGCTCCGATGGCAACATACAGGCCTCGTCGACGTTATTCGTGTAATGATCATGATAGGATAGCTAGTAAAGACATGTACGAAGAGATGAAGATTTGGAAATAATGGTAATGCCGCCCCCAATCAAGATTCATCTCAATATCGGGGAGGTTTCTCCGGTCTTGATTAGCTGCCGCCTCGACTTTGAACATACATTGTAGGAGGTAGTGGCTGGGCCATCTGGCAGCGGGAGCGGCATAGCGCTATCTTTTGAGTGACAAGGATAGCAGAGCACGGCCGCTCCGTGGGCTCGTAGTTCAGCGCGAGTCTCGCGAGTCTCGCGAGTTTACACTCTGCTGGGATT
>MU628308.1:19478-43319 GCA_025688815.1 Aspergillus carlsbadensis
CCCCTTCACCCCCTCGTGCGGTAGGTTTCTTGGGTAGTGGCCTCGGGAGTTCAGCGTTGAACATAGCGCGCACCTCCACGCCAACAAGCAGTCTGAGTGAAGCCAAACAAAACAAAAAGAATCAATTCCAAAAATTACCAACACAATGACTGAACAGAAACCTTCCTCCTCTAGAACCTTTTCGCTGTTTTTTATGTCATGTCGATTGGAAGATTTTTTTTTTCGTCGCAGTGGCCAAACACGCTCCCGCCGTTTCATAGGAATTAGAAATATAGGTGACATGACTCTATCGCAGGTAGGTCGTAAACACAAAACTTGAGAACACGGGGAATGGGGATGAGAATCGAAGTAGATAGAGAGAGCAACATATAATCGGATAAACAACCAGCCAATGGCAAGAGGCGTGAAGGGTATCAAAAAACGTATTAGAGAGCCGGTTGATCTGCGGATATGGCTGCCATGTGCATCGGCGCCACGAGCGATGGTCTCAAATATGGGTGCTATATGCTCTTGGGGGATTTGGCTGGGGAATTCGAAGGTTGCTCTACCACGTCGGAGAGTCTCATCCTCTTGGCCAGTGGCTCGAGAGGGCTTTCTTGGTTGGGGTGGTTCCCGCCATTAGCCTGACTGGCGACCTGGCGCTCCAACTCAGATAAGCGACGTTTGAGATCGTCCTCTCGTCGCTGAGCCTCATCAAGGGACCGCCGTAGGCGCACCTCGGAGTCGCGAACAATCATTTCGGACCGACGCGCGGTGGCATCGCTCTGCTCAAGTTCTGCGACGCGTCCCCTGAAGAGCCCATTGATCAGCTCCAGCTCGCTCACGCGAGTCTTCAAGGACGTGTTTGCCGCCAAAAGGTCTTCATATGTTTGCGGAGCCTCGGGATGACGATCAACCGGCGCAGAGGTAGAGGTAGGAGACGGCTGGCGTAATGGAACAGAAGACAGGGAACTGGGGGGAGGGAGTCCGTGGCCTTCGAGTGTCACACTGTCAAACATATGCTGTGGTGCGATGTTGGAATTGTGATGGGGCTGCGCATGCGGTTGGTGCATAGGAGGAAGTCCTGGACTGTCCGTTCGAGGTACTGGGGAGGTAGATCGGTCAGAATGACCTGGTGACATCTTTCGCGAGGCGCGACGATAAGCCTGGGCCCCCATAGGAGGTGTACCCGCCTCTGATCTCGCGGAAGACAATCCATTCCCATCGGGAGCGCTGCCGGACTAAACACGACGAAGAAGAGCGTTAGCGACCGTCATTTCAGACCCCATTAGCCTGGGATGAGGTTTACGAGGTACAGAAAAATTTTCGAGCTATCAAGGACGTACTTTGCGCTTCGGCCCCTGGCCAGCAGTTTTGACTCTGTTGCGGCTCTTGATCACATCGGTCTTGAGGCTTATCGGTCGCGGCCTTCCGTGGAGCTTCAAGAACAAGCCGCAGGCGTTGCAGAGCACGGAGCCGAGCTCGTCCCTACGCCATAATGGAGTTTTTGACGTGCCGCAATTCTGGCAGATCGGCTGTAATTGAGGGCGTTTTTGATCAGCCAGCGTACTCGCCATCATTATCTGAGTATATAGAGCATGGAAAGGGCGAAGGAGGAGGAGAGAGGAGATGAGGGGGCTTGCGTGGGAGAGAGGAACTGATAGTGGATGGAGAGAGATTGCAGATTGCAGGGTTGATAAGATTGGGGGAGCGATTATTGATGTGGGTTTGCGATGATAAGCCCAGTTGCCAAGACCGCTGATAACAGATCGAGTGAAAAAATAAACCCATCACGAAAAAGCATTGTCACAAGGCAGAAAACACCTGCAAATAAAGTTTTATGCATGGGATATCAAGAGGACACTTACAGGATTATTGCCTTGACCTCCAGTAGTAGCAGCCGGAGAAGATGTCGCGTAGGTCATATTCATGCCGAGATGCGCATCGCTACTCGAAGTCCTGCCCGATCATATCTCATTAGCTGGAGAACCAAACCTTGACCGATAGAACTGTGATTGGATCTGATAGGGAGAAATTGCCCTCCGGGATCAAGGACTTCGCTCCGGTATGCGTCCGCGCAGCGGTAGACCGTCTGTCGCGATGGGAGTCACACAGGGGAGACACGCACCGTAGATTCGAAGTCGGCGCCGATGCGACCGATGCTAGAACGGAAAGACCTGGGAGTGAGGGACCGAGAGAGGTCGAAAACGCGCCTACAACACCTGTACCTTCTCCAGGACTTTTCTCGAGAGAGCTCGATGCAAGTTCGGGGAGTGTTGTAGAGTATTGCGAAGACGCCGAAGAGGTCCCCTGTGCTGCGTCTGTCGCCGACTGGCTATCAACGGACGAGGAGGAGTGGTTATAGGCAGGTTCGTTTGATTGCGAGTTCGAAGGCGAAGGAGGACGCAGGGCCGGGTCGATGGGCGACGCCCGGAAGAGAAGCGAAGCCACGGTGGAAGTCGTGGCGGAGAATTGCTAGAGAGTCGGCCTCTGGTGACCGAATTGAATTGAGTTCGAGTCAATTGATCCTGTTCTCGAAGTTCTGCATAAGACAGGGCAGGAAGGAGAGAGTTTGGGGGTGTTGCGAGGGGGACCAGCCACGAAAAAAGGAGGGCCAGATGGAATGTCCTTTAGATCTCGTCCGCCAGTCGGAATTCAATGAAGACTGGTAGAAATGCGTAGAATGAATGAATGAATGAGAAGAAACTAAACGATGAGCGCTTGGTTTGGTCTGGCGTTCAATTAGTGTTTTGTAGGATAAGGAGCGAAAGATCTGAGGCTGATAGATAGGGAAAAAGACCCGGGCCTCGAAGCAAGCCGTAATCCAACCGTGCAGAGTACAAGTAGGAGTGAATCAACGGAAGCTGCTAAGTACTTGTAGTCGTAGCAGTAGCAGTAATCAAGGCAAGGGAAAGAAGTGGTGATGGTGAGAAGATTATCAACGATATCGGCGAAAGAAATGGAACGATAAATCGTATCGCTCCTATCGCCCCGGACACTATCGACGATTATTGATCAGCATCTGTGGAACATTTCTTGGCTTCATTCTCACCCTTGACTTGTTCCTATGCCTCATATCCGGACTAACAAGCCCTTTTTATTTATGATCTTGCAAAGGTATTTTTGATCACCGACCATGAGTGTCCTGTACTCATCTGCCACTTACTATCCTATGAGACCACGGTCCGGATGCCTATGATACCTAGGTGCTCGGAAGAGAACTCGTGCGCACCTCCCATGCTTTGAGCCAGTAGCGTGGTTTATCTGATGTACTTTGCATAAGAAATACGTTCTAGCTGTTGAGGCAGGATAGTCGTCCAGGTGATGATCATGCTTGGACTGACTGAGACGTGTCGATGCACATTTGCTGTTCGATATTCTCATAGATGAAAATGACAGGTCCTGGGGACAATCTCCAGTGTACACGAAATCAGGGGCTCTTGCTAATGTCTAAAGACCATTTGTATGCATTTCACGAATGGGACGCGAGCCAGCAATTGCCTCGCCACACCCCCTCCTCCCCGGAAGGAATCATTTCGCCAGTCACCCTTTGCTCCAATAGTCCAAGGTCAGTGTGACAGAGATTCAGCAATGAAAGGTCTCAGATTATTCAACTACGGCGGAGTGGGCCTAAAATTCATTATGATCCTCCACAGGGACTTCGAGATGGGAATACCGGACGTTTGAATGAAATCATTTCGTCACCGACATTCCAGCTAAATAGGTCGACTTCCTCGCGCTGATTTTCATCACCTACCACCCGATTAGTTGGAACTGTAGAAGAAGCTGCATTGGTGCAGGTCGGCCGCTAATCCAATTCTGCGAGGACGGCGAGTATTGCACTCTATCTTTTACTGAGGATGTGTCCAGCAAGACCGTCGATGCCTGCCGACTCTCATGACCGTACTTCCTCAAAGAACACATGTGATCATCTTCGTTGGTACTTGCCAGGTCGTTCATTGGGGCTCCGTCGATTGGAATTTGGGCCGAAGTCGAGCTGGACTCTGAAAGTGCTGAGGGACGTGCTCACAACTTCGACGACCGGCGCTCCTCACTCTTCCTTATTCCCAGGGTGGTCTTCATCGTTGTCGGTGGTCAATATGGATTGGGGGATGTTGGGAGAAGTGATTATATCTATGAATTGGGCATTTTGGACGCTAATTAGGCATTGGTTTATATCTCGGAGCGCAATATCGCCGAGTCCCTTGTCGTAACACAGCTAGGCGCTCAGGCGCGTGAGTGAGTGGTGATGAGTAGCTCCTGTTTTTACCCCCCCCAATTGATTAGATATATTGAAGCAAATGAAGTGTCATAAAAAGGGCGAGAGCCTGCACTGCGGGGAGGACGCTGCTTCGATACTGATAATTGTGTACTTGCTTCGAAGTTTATCCCCTTAGAAGATAGTGCGATGTTGAACAAGGAGCCATCTGCACCACAGTCAGATTTTCTGAGCTGGCGAAAGTTATTTCAATGCTATTATCTTGTGAGATAAGTAAATTCGGTTGACAAACTCATCAGGTGTGGTACGTAGCTTTGCCGACTATGGCGGAGATCCCCCCGCCTTAGGGTTACCCCGCATTTTGGTGGTCAACCAGAGGAACATATCTACCAAACGTCAGCACATCGGATGGCATAATACCCGATTATATATCCGATGATTGATGGGGACTTTATCGGTCTTCTCTGAGTTGCTGTAAGATACTAGCCGCTCGTGGCGACTTGGGGAATGCTACCAGTGGATAGCTTCAGGTCTGGGGAGGGTCACAGCAAATCCCCAGCAAAGCAAATCCCGATGCACAGTACCTTCGGGTCGATCATTCGCTGGTTTTACCTAAGACAAACTTTATCCTTCCGATGAGCATCCGATGCCGTTGCGAGTGTCCCTTGTGCCATCCTTGACACAGGGTTCCGATGCTGCTCCGACAAACATGGATCACCCCCGGACTAGCCTTAGAATCTGCCGGTTCACCTGTATCGGGGAATCGGATCGGCTACATCGAGCTGTGGGCCCCGAGGACATGCTCAAGCTATAAAGCCTTGGATTTCCCAGTCGCCTCACTGGTTTGAATAACGTACTCATGGGAACAGTCAACACCTATCAGATACAGCCCACATCGACCGGAAAACTGCAGAAAAATGGGTTCACTCAGTGAAGCCACGTCTCATGTCGATGTCCTAATTGTTGGTGCCGGCCCGGCTGGCCTGATGATGGCGGCTTGGTTGGCAAAATGTGGTGTGAAGACGCGTATTGTCGACAAAAGGGGGACCAAGGTTTGTGCTTCAACATTCCCTATTATGATGAGATATTGACGCGAGATCCAGGTTTTCAACGGACAAGCCGACGGTTTGCAATGCAGAACGCTCGAGATTTTTGACTCGTTCGGCTTTGGAGACCGTGCGTGGAAAGAAGCAAACCATATGCTCGAGATTTGTCTCTGGAACCCAGACTCGAACGGGGTCATCCAGCGCAGCGCCCGCATCCCAGATACTATCCCGGGAATCAGCCGCTTTCAACAAGTGGTGCTTCATCAAGGTAGAATTGAGCGGTTCTTCCTTGATTTCATGGAAGCTTGTGGCGGCCTCCGCGTAGAGCGAGGTGTGTTGCCAACCAAACTGGAGCTTGACGAATCGCTTGTCGAGTCAACGGATGCATATCCGATCACCGTACATCTACGCCATCTCTCAGAAACAGAAGCAACGCCAAAGCAGACAGGCACAGCAGTTAACGGATCCGCTATCCAGGATGGTCTCTTCAGAAGTAATCTTGCTGCTGACGACACGGCAGAGCTCATCAGAGCCAGCGCGCTGGACGCAAAAGCCGATACGGAAGAGGTTGTGAAGGCCAAATATATGCTTGGCGCGGACGGTGCACACTCATGGGTGCGCCAGCAGCTAGGGTTTGCTCTTGAAGGTGAATCAACGGATTATATTTGGGGTGTGTTGGACATCGTGCCCATTACAGATTTCCCTGATATTCGCATGCGATGCGCTATCCACTCTGCGGAGTCCGGCAGCGTCATGGTGATTCCTCGTGAGAACAAGCTCGTACGGCTATACATCCAGCTTACAACAACGGCGTACAATGGTGGCAAGAGGGCAGATAGGTCAAAGATCAACCCAGATGTCATTCTCGAAGCCGCTCAAAAGATCATGGCACCCTACAGGATCACATACCGTAGGCTCGACTGGTGGACGGCCTACCAGATCGGCCAACGGGTTGGGACACAGTTTTCTAAGCACGAGCGCATTTTCCTCGCGGGGGATGCTGTTCATACACATAGGTAAGCCAACTTCTGAGAGTAAGCCTACTTCAGTGTTGACTTGCTTCTAGCCCAAAAGCCGGCCAGGGTATGAATGTGAGCATGCAGGACTGTGAGTAACGAAACGTGGGGCGAGGCGATCAACATTGGCTGACAATGACATAGCATATAATCTGGGATGGAAAATTGCCAATGTTGTAAAAGGGCTCGCTGATCGTTCCATCTTGAAGACTTACGAGTCAGAGAGAAGGAAGATAGCTCAAGATCTTATCGCTTTCGACCATCGTTTCTCCCGATTGTTCTCTGGCCGTCCTGCTCGTGACATTATGGACGAAGAAGGTATCAGCATGGATGCCTTCAAAGAGGCATTTGAGAAGGGAAATCTGTTCGCCAGTGGTATCGGTATGTTATAGCCCCCATTCTGGGATCGAGGCTGCACCTAACACGTATCGCTAGCGGTCGATTATTGCTCCAGTGTGATTGTTGCCAAAGACTTGGTGTCGAACCCTGTTATCAGCAGGCAAGAGCTCGCCCCAGAAGTCAAATTGGGCAAGCGGATGCCTAGTGTGAAGATCGTGAGCCAGGCTGATGCACGACCGTGGCACCTACAGGAGCGTCTTCCAAGCAACGGGCGGTGGCGCCTAATGGTGTTCGCCGGCGATGTCACTAAATCACAGCAAAAGGAGAATATTGGGCAGCTGGGTGCCGCACTCGGTAGCAAGACATCATTCCTGAAACGCTACACGCCAGCCGGGGGGCGCTATGATTCTGTTATTGAGGTGATCACAGTACATGCCGCGCCTCGCGGCCAAGTGGACATCTTCGATTTTCCAGAGGCCTTCCGTCCGTATGATGAGATTGATGGTTGGGACTATGAGAAGATCTTCGTTGATGATGTTTCCTATCATGAAGGACATGGCAAGCTGTACGAAACTTTCGGCATCGACCCTGAGAAGGGATGTTTGGTTGTTCTTCGGCCGGACCAATATGTCTCGTACGTCGGACCGCTCGAGGATTATGATGCCGTGGATCGATTATTCTCCGGATTCATGATTGCTCAATAGCTGTGCTTTTTGTGTGTTGTTGTTGATAATGGCCTTTCCACTGGATGGAATACGTTGTAAAAATCAGGGTTGAAATCATGACGACTACTCGTAGACATGAATTCGACTGTCAAGCATAATTTAAAAGACTAACTCAAGATAGTCATCCCGAGAGTAAAAGCGAAGATCATCTCAGGGGCGTTGGCTGAAGCGAAGTTGTAATTTTGGATCTTCCCTTCATTCGGTGTTTTGAAGCTCTTGTGGAGCTTTGGCACGATGAAAGCTGTGGCGGTGCCGCCGCAGTGCAGGGGGCTGCGTAATTACATGACAGCCATGCAAACTCGCCCATTCAAGGGCCGTGGAATGGCCGCCGCCTGGATACGGGACGGTAATTCAGTACCACCATAATCTCCCGTGCCCACTCGCTCGAGGTCAATCAGTCCTTCATACAGACGTGGACGTGGTTCTCGCCTCCCTGCGTGGTTCAGCTGTCCTCATTTCTGCACACCTCGACGACTACGAATTAAATGACGGATTCTGCAACGCCCACTGGACTTCTTTTCTTCCGGTGGTACTCGTCTTGCTGATTCCCATCACGTCTGGCTTTCACTTTCTTTCGTCGCTTCCATCCCCTTTCTATACCCCGGATTTTGACCCAGTAATGCCTTGAAGAATCACTTTTTTCACTCCTAATTTCCGGCTTCATTTCCTTGCCTTTCATTTACCCTCTTTTCCAAATAACATTTTTTTATTCGATAGAATCATGCCGAAGAACAATCGACCCGCAACATCCGGTTATGCCCGGCTGGCCCAGGAGGAGGAGGATAGAGCTAACGACCCCTATGAATATTCGGATGACGATGACCTGTACCATACATCAAGCTCAATTAACCCATACGCTACCCAATATGAGCCGATCGCGACTCGACACTCGATGCCATCCGCCGCCCTGGCGACGCCCCCTGAGAATCGGCGGAGATCAAGCGGACAACATCGGCGAGGACGGAGAAATTCAGCAGTGGACATCAAGGCGATCAATGCGCGTCTAGAGCGTTGGGCGGAGGAAATTGCCTCTAAATTCAAGATACACCGCGTCAAGGGGAAGACACTCGAGGAGGAGAAACTGGAAATCTACCACTCCGTCTTTCAGCCCCCGAACGGTGTTACGCCAATTACCGCGGAAGAGCTGGAGTCGGAGGAGGTTGAAGGGGCCAACCGAATGGCGCGGGAAGGATTTGAGGAGGTTGTCGAGAGTGTGAGGTTGGCCATAGAACTGAATGTGCATCCTCGGATGATTTCCCAGGGAAGTTCAGGCAGCTACTTTGCGCGCAATAGCGACGGCAAAGTAGTTGGAGTTTTCAAGCCTAAGGACGAGGAACCTTATGCGTCTCGCAACCCCAAGTGGACAAAATGGATTCATCGGAACCTGTTCCCCTGCTTCTTTGGGCGCGCCTGTTTAATCCCCAACCTATCCTACGTTTCCGAGGCGGCGGCATATGTGCTGGACTCTCGCCTCCGCACAAATATGGTCCCGTATACTGATATCGTATGGCTGTCATCAAAATCATTCTACTACGACTTCTGGGATCGAAGAAAGGCCTGGATGGGCAAGAAGAGACTTCCTCCAAAGGCGGGAAGTTTTCAGGTCTTTCTGAAGGGTTATAGGGATGCCAATCTTTTCCTGCGGGAGCACCCCTGGCCTGACCAAACAAATCCTGGCTTCCGTGCTCAGGATGCCCCGAAGCGCAAAAAACGCCCATGGAATGAGTCTTGCCGGCCTTCAGGCATACAGTCAGATGATGAAGACGAGGAGGAGTACACAGACGGTCAGGCGCGTACACCATCACCACAGGAGGAAAGTCGGGAGCGACGATTCCACTGGACGGAAAATATCAAGCAGTCATTCCGGGAAGAATTGGAGAAGCTGGTCATTCTGGATTATATCATGCGGAACACAGATCGTGGCTTGGACAACTGGATGATCAAAATCGACTGGAAGACGGAGGAGGTTTCGATTATCGCAGACCCACCGAAGCCAAACGAGCATCAACAGGATGATGACGACCACCTGGTACCTCCACGACCGGTTTCAGTCAACTCGGACAAGCCCACTTCGCCTTCATATCCTTATCGCAGACACGAGACGATGGTTGCTGTGAGCCGTACAGGGACCCCACTAAATTCGTCGGAGCCACAGGCAACCATTCAGATTGGGGCCATTGACAACAGCTTGTCATGGCCATGGAAACATCCCGATGCCGTGCGTATACCGTTTCGACTTGAAGTTTTGCATAAGCTAACTATATTCCAGTGGCGAAGCTTTCCATTTGGCTGGCTGTTCTTGCCAGTATCACTCATCGGGCAGCCTTTTTCTCAGAGAACTCGAGGCCACTTCCTCCCACTTCTAACATCGACTGCTTGGTGGAGCGGTACGCAGATGGCTCTACGACGAGTGTTCTCACAAGACGATGATTTCAAGGAAAGCATGTTTGCGAGACAAATCGCAGTCATGAAAGGTCAGGCGTGGAATGTGGTGGAAACACTGAAACAGCCCGATCATGGCCCTCTGGAGCTCACGCGGAGAACCCGCGTTTGTGTTTGGGATGACCTAGTGGACGTCCCTGTTGCTATCCCTCTTCGTGGGCCCTCGACTGAGGCCCAGCGACGCAAGATCAGAACCTACGATGACCGCTACGACCCCGACAACGAAGAAATGGACATTGGTGCAGCTATGTCTATGGCTGACCAAGACCTGATGGGCTTCGCATCCCCTCCAAGCGAACTTCCTAATCCAAATCGCTTCGAACTTTCCCGCGGGCGCAGTTCCCGCGATTCAGGGCGTCCTCAGACTGCCAGTACTACCGACTACGGACTCAGTCGCAACAGCGGCGACATGCTCAGCACAGGGAGGAATGATGATCGGAATTGGCCTTCCCTTCCACCGCGGCCCGGTAACAAACACCAGAAACAAAACTCGATCTCCAGTGCGCGTGGTCAGGCTCATTTGATTTGGAGCAGTGACGATCTCGAGGGCGACCTCGGATATGCAGCTGCTGAGGGCATGGAGGGCAACCAGCGCAAAGTTATTGTTGAACGGCTAGAGGCTGTCAAGAGTAAAAACCCGGTCTTTACCTGGTGCTAGCGCTTTTGTCTATGCTTTTGCTAGTATTTCGGGCTGTCTGTGTTCTTCATTAGACCTCAGGATTGGCTCGCTTTGCATAGGCCGTCACTTTATTTTCACCTCGATTTGCCAACACCCCCAACTCACATCATGACTCTATTATCTTCGTCTCATTTCGTTTAGCGTCTTTGTCACGGCAAACCGGCATGAGGAGTCCCTTAGCTATGGGAGTCGCTTTGGTTGGGATACCACCATGATGTTGTATTGTATATAGACGTATACTATAGCCAGCTTCTCTACTAATAATAACAATCCCCGGAGGAAATGGCAATGTTATCAGGTGAAGTGAGGTGAAGATAGTATTTTTGTGAGAGCGAGGTAGAGGTGCGCGTGAGGCAACTCTGAGAGTGACGCCGATTATCTTATCTTCGCTATCGGAATCTTGTCTTGGCAGCATCACCTCCAGCTCGCCTCTCTCTCCCTCTCTTCTCCCAGCAGCTCTCTTTACCTCTCTGCTCGCTCGCTTCTCGAGGCGCATTTCTTTCGCTCAAATCTCTTCTATAGATAGATCGTTGTGCCTGCAGCCCCTCTACATTCCTCGCTGCCGCGATTTCCCCCCACACACTCGAGTCCTATCCCTTCCGATAAGGTCGCAAGGTCCCCCACGGTCTCTATCGCCTCGAAACCTCCTCCATGTCCTCGATCGTCTGACGACCGCACTCGACATCCTTAACCTGCCTGGACGACCCACAATCTCGCCTACAGCCCGTGCCTCGGCACCTGCAGGGACGAAACCATGGCATCACACGCAGCCATGCTTCTCGATCCTCGAGCCTACAAAAAACAGCTACAAAAGAATGGTAAAGACCCAGACGCGTTTCCTTCATGGTCGGGGCTTTCTCTCGACCCGCTTACTGGTCCCAATCTCCAAGATGAGCCATACTGTTCCCTTTTCTCGCCGTCTACACGGTGCCCCACTCCTATAGACGATCCCGATGGCGTCAGTACAGATTGCTCACTTGCCGAAGGAACAGGCCAGCAGGGGGCCAGCAACCAGCAGCGCAGTCCCGCTCCTCCCATCGCGCCGCAAGGAACCTCATCTGTCGCTCACCGTTTACTGAGCCCGCAGCGCTCTCGACCCGCGCAGCGCCCCCACTCGAATCCTCGATCGCAGAACCCTTCCTCCGGCGGATCCACTAGCACAACTTCCTCCCCGCGGACGCAAGGCCAAGTGACACCTGATATTGATGTTCAGTTCGCGAATCCCTCGGGCTTGGAAATCGGCGACGGGAAGCGCAGCATGGATCTGATTGAGGTGGATGATGACGTCGACTTGAGACACAACAACCTCATCGAGGATATGTACGGGGTTGAGCGACGGACGGGGACACCCTATAAACGGTTGAAGGCGGACAACGATACAACTCGGAAGACGGACATGGGACCGATCTCAGGCAATACTGGGCTTGGGGAGTACATGAAGGAAGACGACGGGGAAAAGTCAAGTTCCACAGCGATCACGCCGGATGTTGTGGACCTCACACTAGGTAAGGACCTGGGAATGGTAGCGGTCTCGGGATTAACGGCTAATGCGTTGCCCCAATAGACCCGGGGGGAGGCAACGACGATGACGACCTTCAGGTCACCGGCTCGAACAACCTCAGCGTGCAGCGTGTGTGCTATGGGAAATTAGAAAATGCAATGATCCAGGCAACGTTGGTCCCTAAACCGGACCCGAAGACACAATCTATCTTTGGTGACTCCGCCCACGACTGGCCTTCAATACGACTTGGAGTGCACCGACAGACGGGCCAGGGAAATAATCGTATCGACGTTTTAGACCCGCATGGGAAGATATTTGGTGCTGTCGATGCGAAAACCGCTGCAGTGATTGTGCCACTTCTTGACTCGCCGGCGATGAAGGTCGATATCACCGCTCGACTGGACGTGCGGAAAAAGATGCCGTATGAAATGCCATGGTCGTCGTGCTCAGCACTCTATAGGGCGTCTATCAACTTGTACGGTCTTCGTCAAGATGTCGAGCGGGTTGGCAACCATCTCGGACAACACAACGTTTGGCTTGCGACGCCTTTCTCGGTAGAACAAGGAGTCCCAGTTTTCAACCCTCATGCTGAGAGACGTCGCCTTCAGCCGTCCTGGGCGCCAGCAGGACCCCAGCGGAATCGACCTGCCCCCCAATATGAAATCCGGTCCACTGAGGAGGTGACCGACGCGGTGATGAAAATGTTTGACCAGCTTCAAAGCGCCGACAATCTTCCTGAAATGGAACCTCCTTCTCTTGTGTTAACGCCTTTACTCCGCCACCAAAAGCAGGCGCTTTGGTTTATGACAGAAAAAGAAACTCCGCGCAAATTCGGACCCAAAGAGGAAGACAACAACTCTCTATGGAGGATGCAATATCGACCAAACGGCGCGCAGCAATTTAGGGAGATTATCAGTGGTACATTAATGGACCAGGAGCCGCCTCAGAGCTTTGGTGGTCTTTTGGCGGACATGATGGGTCTCGGAAAGACATTGAGTATCCTGTCTTTGGTGGTTTCATCACTTACAGAGGCGCGTCAATGGGCAAGCATGATACCGCCCCCTGAGCTCGTTCGTGACCAGCCAGGAATTCGAAACACGAAGACAACTCTCATGGTGGTGCCACTGAGCACAGTCAACAATTGGGTCACGCAAATAAAGGAACATTTGCAAACCGATGCGCTTTCGTACTACATTTTCCACGGGTCCGCCAGAACCAACAATGTCGATGAACTGTCCAAGTACGACTTGGTTATCACAACGTATAGCATCGTTCTGAGCGAGCTCCAGAGCCGCAGCGCGAAGCGAGCAGGGTTGAGCCCGTTGCTGAAGATGAACATGTTCCGCATAGTCCTGGACGAAGCCCATACAATCCGGGAGCAAAATGCAGCGCAGACCAAGGCGATATTTAGGCTTCAATCGCATCGACGCTGGTCTGTTACGGGAACGCCGATACAGAACCGGCTCGACGACCTCTTTTCGGTCACCAAATTTATAGGCCTGTGCCCATACGATAACCGGAATCTATTTAACTTGCATATCCTTAGCCGATTCAAGACAGGTGATGCATCAGTCCTTGCTAGTTTGCGCGTGCTGGTCGACTCATTCACCCTCCGGCGAGTCAAGGACAAGATCGACCTCCCCACGCGCCATGATAAGATTATCATGCTAGAATTCACCGAATCCGAGCATCACCTGCACGAGTTTTTCCGCAAGGAATCGAACGTTATGATGCGAGTTATTGCGGGAGAGGACAAGACGAAAATGAAGGGTCGAATGTATCATCACATATTGAAGGCGATGATGATTCTTCGGCAGATAAGTGCACACGGCAAGGAGCTCTTGGATAACGAAGAGAGGGCGCGAATCAAGGGAATGAGTGCGCAGGATGCCATTGACCTTGAAGAGGGTGCCAACGAGGGTGCGGGGGCAGCGGATAAGAAGGCATATGAGATGTTCACTCTGATGCAGGAGTCATCCGCCGACACGTGTGCCGTTTGCAGCAAACGTCTAGAGGAAGCCAATGTGGAAACTAACGGAGCAGCCACTCCAAGCAAGTCAGGACCGATTGCGATCATTCTGCCCTGCTTTGATGTTTTGTGTCCGGACTGCTTTTCCGGTTCACAGCAAGAATTTGAAAGGCCCGGATCCCACGATATCAAGTGCAGTGTCTGCGATGGCTGGATTCCCGCACTGTACTCAACAATTACGACAGCCGGCCTCCAGGACTACCTGAGCGAACAGGCGTATTCCAAGCAAAGCCGCAAGCAGGCCAAAACACTCGGCGAGTACGAAGGCCCGCACACGAAGACGAGAGCTCTCATTTCCCGTCTTCTGGATACGGCCGAAGAAAGCTCAAAGCTTCCGGCCGGCGAACCCCCGATGAAAAGCGTGGTCTTCTCCGCATGGACTTCCCACCTTGACCTTATCGAAATCGCTCTTAGAGACAACGGCTTGACGGGTTTCACCCGACTCGACGGAACTATGACTCTAGCGGCACGGAGCAAGGCCCTAGACAGCTTCCGCGATGACAACAACATCACTATCTTACTTGCAACCATTGGTGCCGGCGGTGTAGGCCTTAATCTCACAGCTGCATCGCACGTCTATATCATGGAACCACAGTACAACCCTGCTGCTGTGGCACAAGCCATAGACCGAGTTCACCGTCTCGGACAGACTAGGGACGTTACAACGGTGCAATTCCTTATGAAAGAAAGTATAGAAGAGAAGATTTTCGAGCTCGCAAAGAAGAAACAGCAGTTGGCTGATATGAGTCTGAGTCGGGGAAAGCTCGATAGAGCAGAGGTGCAGGAGAAGAGGATGCGGGAGTACCGGGGGTTATTCAAGTGATTTTTGTTTTTCTTTCTTATCCCCTCCTCTAAGACTGGGTTTTGCTTATACTGCGTTTCAGGCTTGGGTCGGCGTCTTTATATTGATACCCGGGGTTTGGCTTTATATCATTGCTCAACATCTGCTTTATCTCGTTTGATGTCCTTTTTTCTCATCTCAGATCATGCCTCGCGCGTGCCCCATTGCATTATGAACTAGAACTAAATCGTCAAGAGACCCGACGCAAGTCATTGAGCTAATGAATTATATTCAATCGCTTTCAAGAACTTTCAAACCAACCCCACCCTCCTCCCGAAGATCGCAAACACCTTCAAGCACTCCTCCCATAAATCCCCCCTTCGACAGCCCCCAATACTCCCTCAACCCTCCTTCTCAAAACCCTCAACTCCCTAACCCGCTTAGCCCTCTCCTCCTCCGCCCCTCTCAACTCCTTCTCAAGAGCCCGAATCCTCCCCTCCTGCTCCGCCTCCGAAGACCCCGTCCCAGGCAGCACCGAAACAAGATACTCAATCTGCTGCTCCTTGATAACCAAATCGCGCGCAAGCTCACGCTGCCTCGCCGCAAACGTCCTCGGCGAGTCCGGACGCGGCGGGAGCGACGGGTCTTCACCCGGCCCCATTCCTGGAGCCGTTGCTATCGTAGGTCCCGGCGTTGTAGCTGTTGTTGCGCCTGCGCCGGAGGGGGACGCCTGCGAGTTTGCGAGAATTGCGGCTGCGCTGGCGGGGATAGGTGGGTTTGTGGAGTTCTTTTGGATCTTTGCGAGGGCGGGCGCGGCGGTTGGGTGGTCGGGGGGTGTTGCGGGGGAGTTGTCGTGGTAGGTTGTTAGATAGCCGATTGTGGCGTAGAATTGGGTTGCGAGCTGTGAGTTTGGTTTGTTGTTAGCATGACTTGTGTTCTTCGTCGATTAGAGTTGGAAACTGTGGGGGACTAACCTGATCAAGGCATGTTTGTAGTTGTGTTAAAATGTCGGCCATTTTTCCTAGCTGGGCATTTGTTGGAATAAGAGGCGGTCTATGTGGTATGGTGAGGGCAGTGATCTCGAGGTTGCGTTGAAGATATGTTGGAGTCTTGGAGATGCAGTGAGGAGCAGGGAGCTTATCGATAGCGAAACTTTCGGGGCTACACCGCCCTGGAGCTAAGCTTAGCTCCGGCGATCGAACGCCCCAACAAACTTATGACCAAAAACCGTCTTTACTCCGCATCGCCAAACAATCTGGTTCTTCCATTTTGGTACCTCAACACCTTCGCTTCAGAAATGCAAGCAGAAAAGTCAGAAACATGAGCCTCACGCGCCCCCCAGTATCCTCTCTCCCAGCCTCTAAGCCTCTCGCCAACCTCTCCAAAATCTCCACTCTAACCCGCCGCCTTTTCTCCCTCCCTCCGATCCCCGCATCGCCCTCATCCTCACACTCCTCCCTCTCTTCATTTCTTGACTACGCAGCCCGAACCTCCCTCCCTGAATCCACAACAACATACCAAGGAACCCTCTACGAATACACCGTCCAGAAACACCTCCGCACCTCCGGTTTCTTACTGCACCGCGTTGGCGGCCGCTCAGATCTTGGCGTCGATCTCACAGGGACGTGGCATGTCGGCAGCAGTCCGGTGACAGATCCCCCGGTACGAGTGGTTGTGCAGTGTAAGGGGTTAAAGGCGAAGCTTGGGCCAAATGTTGTGAGGGAGGTGGAGGGGGTTGCGGGAAGGTTTATTGGACCGAGGTCTAAATTTTCTGGTCCTGGAGGAGGAGGAGGAGGAGGAGGAGGAGGAGGGTATGCGGGTGTAGTCGTTAGTCCGCGAGAGGCGACAAGTGGGGTGCGGCAGGCTCTTGGGAGAAGCCACATGCCGCTTGTTTGGTTGATGGTTGGGTGGGATGGGGTGTTGCGGCAGGCTCTTTGGAATGCGAGGGTCGAGAGCTTGGGTGGTGGGCTTGGGGGACTGGGTGTTGAGACTGTTTACTGGGCTGCTCTTGGTTCTGGAAGTGCGTCTGTTTCGCACTCGGCATCGGCATCTGATGGGAACGGGCAAAGGCAGGAGGTTAGGTTAACGTGGGGAGGGAAAAATGTGAAGACGATGGACGAGGTTGAACATGGGATGGAGCGCATGACAAAGGAGTGGATGGCAAAGTGGGACGAAGAGGGACTGGGGAATAAGCCTCTAGATGAGATCCTGGACGCCGTGGCATGGGTGGCCGCCGGGACGAGGCCGATCATGATCTCAAAGGAAGAGAGAGGGATGGTCGCCGAGGCATCGCGGTCAGTGTCGAAATGATCTGCCCTCGTGTGCATTATTTGCTTTGAATACTGTTTTATACCCTGTGCTAGATTTGTGTATACTAGGTAAAACATAATGGAATACCTCAAATAACAAGCCCTAAAGCTGAAAGTCCTTTACTTACCTGGCCTCCATTCTGCTGCTGCCCCATCGCCTTCCTATTCCCTCTCCAATAGATCAACATCAGCAACAACGTAACGGTAATCGACGCTGCCTAGAGCAAAATGATCGCCCAAAAAAGTGCTTGTAGGTTCTAAAGGAGTATCTATAACCCTGTTGGTTTAGCTATTTTTCATGTACACATAACCTAACCCTAAAATAAGTAGCAATGCAAGAAACAAAGAAAAAGAAAGAGGGACACCTCTTTGATGTCCCTCCTTCTTTATCTTGTATTTCCACTTAAAGTCTGGCCTCCCCATTTTACATTCTCACCAGGCACGACAGGAAATGGTATCCGCTCCCCGTCTTCGTCTTTCGCCCACGCAGCCGCCAGAGGGAATGGAATCCATCAGCAAGACCGCACCCAAGGCCGGCAAGGCAGGAAGCCCAGTTCTTCTCTCGTTCGATGAGATGCCAGAATGGTTCCGTCGGGAATCCAACCGGTGGATTCTCCTTGGCTATCGGCCTATCTCAGGCTCGGCTCGCGCTTCGTTCTGCAGTTGGTCATATATCCATAACGAGTCAGTTACAATCTACTCGCACCTTATCCCGGCCGTCCTCTTCCTATTCAGTGAGTGCTATATCTAGCAGTACTTTGCCAGCAGATATTCCAGGGTCACTGCCGCTGATTTTGTTGCTTTCTCTATCTTTATATTGGCAGGCGTTATATGCCTGTCATTATCAGCGACGTACCACACCTTGATGAATCATTCCCAATACGTGGAACATCTCTACCTGCGACTAGACATGCTGGGTATAGTGATTCTTATACTAGGTGACCTTATCTTGGGAATATATATGGTTTTCTGGTGTGAACCTTTGCCTCGCAAAATCTACTGGTCTATGGTTAGTAAATCTCTATGTGCACAGTCTTGTTGTTCCTCACCTTGGACCTGGTGCTTAAGTCTAACTCTTTCCTTGACTAATAGGTTGGAGTTTTCGGGACATTGACCATCTTCATGACAATGCATCCCAAGTTCCAGGGCGCAAAGTATCGCCTCTTCCGTGCATTGATCTTTGTGGCAACTGGCTTGTCTGGTGTTGCGCCCTTGATCCATGGACTTATGTTTTTGGCATTTCACAGATGATGAGAAAAGCTTTCCCCTATACTCTAGCAAAAGCAGGCTGCCTTCTATCTGGGGTTTTGTTTTATGCAGCAAGTCTCCCAGTTTTACACACGAGAGAGAAATTGGCACTAATATATGGTTCTGAAGACCAGGTTTCCCGAAAGTCGATATCCTGGAAAATTCGACCTATGTGGCTCCCATTCGATCTTTCACATCCTGGTGGTATCCGCCGCAGTGGTCCAGTTGATGGGGTATCTGGATGCCTTCGACTATGCGCAGACAAATATTACTTGCTCCTCTCCTTGAAATCTGTGAAAGATTTGATCGGTTCGCCAGAAGAGCCGCAGTTCTCCCTCACGGAACGACTAGCTGTAACAATTGACCGCATCGGTGGCGCATGGAGCAAGGATCGCAACCATGAGTTGTTTGGTTGGGGAAATGTCGAGACTGGTAGTATAGAAGCACGAGAGCGTTATATAAACTGCCGCTGAATATTTCTGCTGGCGTTAAATGAGTTGATCTTTGTATCAATGGGACGCTGGAATGCCACCCATGTAGGCGTCGTTGAACATCCTCCCTCCAGACGGCCATATCCAAGTCTGCGCCATTCGACGGTTGCTTCATTCAGCATTGTGTAGATCTTAGACTCTGGCAGACGGTATTTCAACAGATGAACAGTGAGCGCATGTTTCGGTGAGATTCGCAAACAGGCGATTAGCCGCATGGAAGTATTTCTCGGACCTCGATACAGGAATCGAGAAATCGACGCGATTGAGCAGCAGATAGACGTCCCAAACACGATCAAGGCACGGGAATGTCGGTTGATCCGTTCATTAGGGGTGAGATTGTCTTCTTCGTAAGGAGGCTCCAACATGTTGAGAAACTCATGCTCGGAAGAAAATAGAGGTGAAAAGAAATTGCAATGTTTAAAGTAGATACCTGCAATCTTGTCAACGGTCCCCCGAGGGAGTACAGCAGGTAGTTCTTCGGATAGAATCGCTTCAAGAAGCGAATGGCCCCGAGGTTGTTGCTCTGTCCGAGCCACCCGGCTCATAGAATCGGACAGTAATGATCGCAGGAGGTACAGCCCATTTTTGTTGACAAGACCAGTCGAAAATGAGTGCGTTTGTGTGCAGTCAGCAGCAATCTGGCAGATCAAGTCGCCAGAACCTTCCCTGGCCTCATTCAAGCCTGGGCTCGCGGTATCAGCCCGACTGGCGGCTAGAGTCATCGATTGACGATAGCCAACACTGTGAGCTGCAAGCTGAGTCTCGATGTATGTGACCTGATTCCCACATATCTATACAAGAATCAGCCAGGAAGTAAGCAAATGCAAGCACTGGGTTGGTAACCTTCTGTGAGACGACTCGGCCATCAGAGTCTGTGCTCATACATTCTAAACCAACACTCTCTCAGTTGGAACAGACTGGGATTTTCTGATCGCATCACTGCTTGCGGCTTTGGCATCCCATTCATGCAGTGACATTAGTCCGCCGGACATTGAAGCGTCGTTGCTCACGGGGCATGCCTCTTCACAGTCTCAGTCCCTTGGCGAACAGTTGAAGAAAGATGGAGGAGCGTCAACCTTGACATGGTAGGTAACTTGCATAAGTACACCATGGGTCATCTACTAGCACGCGGCCCATAAAACCAAAGGCAATAAATTTTGGAATTATGAAGACGGTATGATTTAATTTGTCTATTTTCGTTTCAAGAGATCGAACATGATATTTGCAGTATATTGAAAATGCATGGGTATCTCTCCTAACCTTATTGCGCCAAAACAACCCCAAATCAACAGACCAAGCCGTGTTAACCCTGCAGCGTCGACCAAAAGTAATTGGAATAAAAGAAGCGCGAGAATTTGGGATCCAAGTTGACAACATGCACATCGCCCTTGCGACTGTTGCGAATAACAGCCTTGGTGAAATTGCCCGCCTCATCCGCCTCGATATCAACCCCTAGAGCTCTGTAGATCTTCAATCGCAGCCTGTAGCACCATTAGTTATACCCAGATAATTCCAATCCAGAGGAGAACCCACAGAATAGCATCGTCGGCCTCCCTTTCCCGCCTTGTTTGTTCGTCGCCCTCAACGCCCTGGGCTTCTAAATCCGCCAATCGCTCTTTTAGCATATCCAGTTCGCTTTCGAGTCGTTCACTTTCAATCTCTAGTTCTGATGCGGCCTTGGCGACGCGGAATTTCTTCGTGTCTAACTCGACCATCGCTGCGGCGTGTTTACCCGCGTCGTGTACGGAGACGGCTTCGTCATGTTGGGTATTCAGGGCTTGAAGGTGACGCGATAGTTTTCGGAGGGAAGATTCGGCTTCGCGCATGCGGAGGTCGCGGGATTGCTGGAGGGTTGTGAGGGAGTCATTGATGCGGGAGACGGCTTGTTTGTCTGGTTGGATGTTGAAGTTGCCGATTGTGTGGTGGATGAGCTGTGTTGTTAGCGGGATCCTAACGGCGCTTGCGAGGAGCTTACAGTTGAGGGGTTCTCATCGAGCAACATGGTGACTGATTAGTTTGACGGATAGAGGGGCGGAGTTGTAGGCGCAAACGAAGCTATTCGCAGATCAAGATGAGGGGTATTTAAATCGTATTACGGATACCGTTGGGAGGGCAACGCCACAACATTAGCACGTGCACCGCCTCGCTGTTATGAAGCTGGCTGTTTTCCTGACATCACTCGTTGCAAATCAGTATTATTGCTTCAGATCACGCAAGTGTTGTTGACCGGCTTTTACACCAGCAATATGACTTCTTCAAACCTACCTTGTATGTTACTCCTAGCTGCTCGAGACCCCGAGAGCTGCCTACTAACCGAACGCAGATGCCGCAGATGCTGAAAGGTCTTTCGCAAAGCTACCACGAAGAGACGCAAGCTAACTGAGTTTAGTCCGCTGAAGCCAGCAGAACTTCAGGTCTTACGCTCTCAATATGAAAAAGAAGGCGACTACGTCGGTGTCCAAACCAAATTCAACTATGCCTGGGTATGCCGCCCCTCCGCACAATACAATATCCTCGTCTGGACGATCGCTGATAACAGCCCAGGGCCTGATCAAATCCAACGCTCGACCCGAACAGCAAGAAGGCGTTCGACTCCTCTCTGAAATCTTTCGTGCCGCTCCCGAACGCCGTCGCGAATGTCTATACTACCTCGCCTTGGGCAACTACAAATTAGGCAACTACGGAGAAGCCCGCCGCTACAACGATCTCCTTATCGACAAAGAACCCGGGAATCTACAGGCAGCTAGCCTCCAGACACTTATTGATGATAAGGTGAATCGCGAGGGTCTTATGGGGATTGCCATCGTTGGCGGGCTGGCTCTCGCCGCGGGGGTGGTCGGAGGCATGCTGTTCCGGGGACAGCGACGATAAGCGGAGGGTCATATAGGTGGTGGAGCTGTATATATCACGACGACGATGACGATGATACCGTCTCTTACTCTTCTCTCCGCGCTCTCGTTTACGTTTGTTTTGTTTGGTCGTGTGAGTGTTTGCGGGCTGTTAGCATGTCATACATGGATATTCTTGGCGTTTTCGACGGACGAGAGGAGCTGCAAATAATAATATAATCTTGTACTTGAACTTCAAGTAACCGAGTCCGAGTCTATCAATGAATGTTACAGTAAAAAATGGTTCCTTCATTGTGCAAGTGTACGTTGTAAGGCTGGACTGCGCCACATCCGAGGCTAGGTAACGTCATCTAAATACTCCGTTTGTCTCCATCTTCTTTGAATTCCCCATTCATCTCTGACTATATATTGACCCTGTCCATTTTGGCCTTAGACTCGATTCTGCGCCTCGTACAGAGCTTCACATCTGTACATCAAAATGACCATATCAGCTGGTGCTTAACCAGCGTCTTGACCACGAACATCGCCGTTCCTGCTTGACTGAGACATCATCAAGAGCTCGTTTCACCCCCTCTTCACTGAAAGCCTTGTGTCTCTCGTTGTCGCCTAATCTTACCCTCCTTCTTCTTTCATCCATCTTCCACCCATACTATCCCATCATGGCCGACGCTGGCTCCTCGGAGGAAGATCGCATGACCTGTCACGCCTGTGGCCAAGTCTGGCTTCGGAGCACCTCGCATGGTCAAGAATGTCCGTACTGCGGCTCCGACTTCACAGAGATTGTCTGTACTCCTTCATTGTCCATGACTGTTCGAAACTAACATGCGCAGATCGAAATCCCTCCTGATACAGATCCCGAGCCTGAATCCTCACACCCCGACCCTCCCGAAACGTTCCCAGGATATCATCGATCGCCTCCCCCGCCGCCGGTCAATCCATGGGCGGATCACAACCCGTGGGCGCATACGGATGACGATGATATGACCGGATGGGACTCAGGCCCTAGAGTCACTCATCGATCTTTCCGATCCCCCAACGGCTCGTACATATTCCATGGCTCAATCCGAACTGGCATACAACCCCGCCCCCGCAGAGTGCCCGGCGTACAGCGAGACCGAGACTTTGATCCGATAATGCGGGACATGGAACAGTTTTTCCAGAGCATGCATGAGGCCGACCGGGACCGTGCTTCCCGCGCGCAGGGTCCTGGATCAGCTCATGGGGAACAAACTGCTTTTGACTTTGCAAATCGGCCCATGCCCTACCCGCGGGGTGGTCTGTTCCCTCGTAATGCGGATGGACCTCAGCCGATGGGCTCGCCATTGGGGAGCTTGAGCAAGTACGTATTCTCCTTTGATTCCACGTTTTCGGTACAGTCTTTCTAACGGATGTAGTCTAATTGATCTCTTGCAAAATATGAACCCTCAGCAGCAACAACAGCCGGGAGCGCCAAACATTCGCATCATGCCCGGAGGCGCGCCGCTAGCACTCATCTCAGCTTTACTGAATATTTCACGCAACGGCGACGCAGTCTACTCGCAAGAAGAACTAGACCGGGTCATATCCCAGCTCGTAGAGCAAAACAACCACAGCGCAGTCCCGCCAGCCGCACAAGACGCCATCCAAGCGCTCCCCAAGAAAGCCGCGGATGCAGAGCTTCTCGGCAGCGAGGGCAAAGCAGAATGCTCGATTTGCATGGATTCGGTCAAGATTGGCGACGAGGTCACCGTGCTCCCGTGTACACACTGGTTCCATCCACAGTGCATCGAGATGTGGCTCAACCAGCACAACACCTGCCCGCACTGCCGACGCGGAATCGACCCGAGCACGACTCCCGATGCGAATGCGACAAACACACCGCCGTAAGTGCGCACCCACCCGCACCCAGTAATTGTCATTCCGTTAAAAGGCATGCCTGCTTGAATTGATCGCTGATGATCACTTTCACTTCCGTGCAGATCCGCGGGGACGTCGACCTCTGCTTCTAGGCACACTAGGCGCTCGAATTCGATGTCCGGGTCCAGTGCTCACCAGTCACATACCTCGGATGAAAGTCGGAGGTCGTCACGGAGCAGTCGTGGTGAGGGGTCTGGCGGGTGGGCCGGATGGGTTCGCAGTCGATTGGGCGGGGGAGGAGGAAGTTAGGTAGTGTATTTTTGCCGTTGTTTATCAACACTTTTCTTTTTTT
>MU628309.1:0-42125 GCA_025688815.1 Aspergillus carlsbadensis
TTTGTTTTTAGAACTGGTGGAGATTATCATTTACCACTAAAATCTAGTAGGGAGGGTATAGGCAAAAAAACAAAAGTATGAGGGTGGTTTGAGCAAGTAGGCACTACTACTAATGTCCTTGTCAGAGACCCGTAAAACATCACTTCGTAGATTGGTTCATTGTAAGGCGAGGACGAGACCCAGTGACACGCGTCTCATTATTAGCTTCATTCAGGCATAATATTGGTCTTAAGGTCCAGGTGAGACAGGAACTACAGAGTAGACCTATTTCTGATGTATGGCAGCCTCTAATGTGGCTTAGCGCCACACGATCCAGCGCCGCTTTAACCTTGGAAGGCTGACAGCGCTGCCCCTTGCGGCTTCGCCTCTTCCTCGGTCCCAACACATTCTCAGCCCATATTCGCGGCTGCCCTTCTGCACCAGCCTTATATGTCGAGGAATTCCAAGTGCTGCTACCGATGTGCCGATGCTATTCAGCCGGTCGCCATTTCGTCTGTCGTCAAAGGCATCGTTGCGAACCGCCAGGCTGATATCCACGACGCGCTCTGAAACACCCTCTACGCGCCAAGCTACTGCGTACAATAATGAAAGCCTGTTTGGATTCACCCGTGGCAGATTCCTTACCAATGAAAGGCAAGAGTTGGCGCAGAGGCACGCCCCATTCAACGTCGACGAGCTGGCTAAGTTGGCTGCTGAAGCCACCACTGGCAATGGGCGTCGAACATGCGTCGGCATTGAGAAATTGGCCGACGGGATGCATAATAAGGCTATACGATTTACGATGGATGACGGCTTTCAGGTTATAGGCAAGGTTCCCAATCCTAACGCGGGACTGCCGCATTACACAACCGCCTCTGAAGTCGCGACTATGGATTTTGTACGTTTACCTTTTCTAGATCCTTTTTGAAGTGGAGTGGAAAGCTGATCCAGAACTAGATGCGAAGTGTATTTGACACCCCGGTTCCCAAGGTCTTTTCTTGGAGCTCGTCCGCCGACAACCCTGTCGCGGCGGAGTACATCTTGATGGAGAATGCGCGCGGTGTGTCTCTGAGCAAGATCTGGGACACTCTGGACGTGGACGTACAGTTCAAGGTGTTGAAAAGGATTGCGATGTACCAGCGTGCGTGGTCGGACGTTTCGTTTGCAAAGTACGGCAGTCTCTACTACAGCAAAGACGTACCTCAGCCAGACAGCGGCCTGCGGTACACCAACCAGGATGGAAAGGAGATCACCGACGAAAGATTCACCGTTGGGCCATCAGCCGGCAGAAAGAACGTCGACTGTGGAAGAGCAGCCCTGGACTTCGACCGGGGTCCGTGGCGCACCGTAGAAGATTACGAGCGGGCGACTGGTCTTCGAGAATCATTCTGCGTGCAAAACATGTCGCAGCTGCCTCGCTCTCCCATCGCCATTCACTATTCCGGATCCTACCAGCCCTCCAGGGAGAAAAAGCTCTTCGCAATTCAAAGCTATCTGAAGCTAGTCGAGCATTTGACTCCCAAGGACGAAACTATCACCACATCTCATCTATGGCACGACGATCTACACGTGGAAAACGTGTTCGTGAACCCCGATGATCCATCGGATATCCACGCCTTCATCGACTGGCAGTCAACAGAACTAGCCCCTCTCTACGACCACATCATCGAACCGTACATCCTGGCATATAACGGCCCCCCGATGGACGATTTACTCGAACGACCAAAGCTCGCCGACATCCAAGCTCTTTTCCAGGACGAACCTGTCGCCGTCGCGAACCGCAAGGCGGATTCGCTGTTCACGAAGATGTCGCTCGTTGCGCTGTATCGGTTTCTCCTGTACAAGAGAATGCCGCGCCTCTTCAGGGCGCTCGAGTTCCGCCAGACGGATTCCTTTCAATTGCTTCTACTTGCACGGAATCTTCTGATTGATGGGGAGGCGACGTACCTGGGCCTGCTGGCGGAGCAGCAGGAGAACAAATGGAGCGGGGTCCCGAGAATATCTCAACGAACGCAAGCTCCACCACTATCCTTCTCGCAAGAGGACATTCAGCGAATTAAAGAGGATGCCGAGGCGGCGGCGAGATCAATGGAGCTAATGGGCGATCTTCGACGGATGGTGGGGAGCCAGTATTTCCAGGCCCAGGGCTTGGTCAGCCATGAGCAATTCCGGGAGCTGGAGCAGATCCTGCCGACGGTGAAAGAGGAGTTTCTGCGAATGCATGCGCGGAGCGAAGACGAGGTGGTGGAGTTGGATCATGCGTGGCCGTTTGATGTACCGGATCAGGGGATCTCGATGGATGGGAATCCTGGAGAGGGGGGTGTGCAGGTTGAGGAAAAGTAATGGGGATTTATTCGTCTAAGTGGCAAGCCAGCCTTGGTTTCCTATGCTGTAGGTTCAGTATGGAATGGATACCAGATGGC
The DNA here is from genome assembly GCA_025688815.1 of Aspergillus carlsbadensis. Lineage (NCBI taxonomy): Eukaryota > Fungi > Ascomycota > Eurotiomycetes > Eurotiales > Aspergillaceae > Aspergillus > Aspergillus carlsbadensis. The sequence continues at coordinate 2,403 of MU628309.1, forward strand.
CGGAAGGCTTCTATGGTGCAATTCGTGGTGAAGGCAGTGATACTCGCATATATGCCCACCTAAAAGGCAGAATTCAAAACGTACCCTAGTCAACCAGGATACATTTGGCCGGCACCTAATCGGCACGAACACTGCGTTCAACCTCCTTACCAGCTCTTAGGTTCCATGCACGTTCGTGAGCGGAAGAAAGATGACGTTTTAACTACCAAGCTGGCCCAAGCTGATGGTATTGGGATCTGGAAGTAGGCGTGAGAGCACAGCCGCAATTTCCAACAGGAAAAAGGGGACTGAAGGGGGCGTTTGTATTTAAAATTACTAAAAGAACAAGTCCTGGTTGGGTAAGTGCAAAATATAAGAGGGGAGTTGAGAAAAAGAAGCAATTGGGAGGAAAAGAGGGTTAGATTAGTAGGGATAGGTTCTTCTATACTTGGAGTGGCGGGTAGCAATGACAATATAAATGGCGTCCACGGGTATCAAACAGCTATCCCTAAAGAGACAAGACTAACCACAACAGGAAATGCACTGTGATAGATAAATAAATACCTGCATGCATGGGAGTGACGTGGCACTGCTAGGATTGACAGGGATTAGCCTAGCAGTCAGCCTCACTCACTTGCCCCTCTTCCCACCACCTCAGTTCTAGGCGCTTATATTCTCGCTCTTCTTGCTACGACAACACGTTTATAATTACCTGCCAAACCATCGTGCCCACCTAGTTAGCGTGAAATAAACCCCCCAGACCCCGCGGTCTCCACACTCACGCCCACAATGTCCGACCCGGGTCAGTACACCGTCGGTTGGATATGTGCTTTGGAAACGGAATATGTGGCTGCCCGAGCATTCCTCGACACGAAACATGATCGCCCAGAGGCCCTTGCACCGAACAATAACAATCCCTACACGCTGGGGGAGATTGGAGGCCACCACGTGGTTATCGCTGTCCTCCCCGGTGGAGAATACGGAACATCATCGGCTGCGGTGGTGGCACGGGACATGGTGCACTGCTTTCCGAACATACGATTCGGTCTAATGGTCGGAATCGGCGGTGGAGCGCCCTCTACAGAGCATGACATCCGGCTTGGGGATATCGTTGTGAGCTTGCCTCGGAATGGCCGGGGCGGCTTGGTTCAATATGACTTTGGTAAAGACCTGCAGGGGCAAGAGTTCCAGCAAACAGGGTTCTTGAATCAGGCGCCACCGATCTTGCGCGGGGCTGTGTCTGGTCTTCGGGCGCAATATGAGGAAGAAGGGCATCGGCTGAAGGAGAGCATCCAAACCATCCTCGAAAGCAATTCGAGACTGAGGCGGAAATATGCACCACCGCCTTCTGGCACGGATATGCTCTTTGAAAGCTCCTACACTCATTCAAATCCCCAGGAAGACTGTACCAAGCTCTGTGACAGTTCAAACGCGATCCAGCGACCACCGCGAACTGACGAGGATGACGATCCTGCAATCCACTATGGCTTGATTGCATCTGGAAATCGAGTGATCAAGAACGCGATATTCCGTGACAGGCTCGCAGCCGAACAAGACATTCTATGCTTTGAGATGGAAGCCGCCGGGCTGATGAACCATTTCCCCTGTCTGGTGATCCGTGGAATCTGTGATTATTCCGACTCGCACAAGCATAAGGAATGGCAAGGATATGCTGCAATGGTGGCGGCTGCGTATGCAAAAGACCTCTTGTGTGAAATAGTTCCTCAGCGGGTCAGGGCTGAGCGGAAGGCTATTGAAGTCCTCGAAGGTTAGTTTTAGCTGCGTCGATTCGGGTTATCACTTCTGACACTTGCTTGGCAGGGATTACACAGAGCCTGAGTAATCTCTCCGGAAGCGTCGACAATATCCAGTCAATCACTACTACATCAGCGAAGAAGATTGAAGAGGTGGCGCGGAATATTAGTCTCAAGGAGCTTCCGATTGCCGAAGGTGCCGAGTTCGGGACATATATGGACCAGCACGAGGAAGAATGCTTACCAGGGACAAGGGAGAACCTTCTACGCAAGATTGAAGAATGGGCGGTCTTACCAGATGCGAAATGCATGTTCTGGTTGAATGGCCTAGCTGGAACTGGGAAGTCCACTATCTCACGAACAGTGACGAAAAGGTTTCAGCAGAACTTGCTGGGAGCGAGCTTCTTCTTCAAAAGAGGCGAAGGAGATCGTGGCAATGCGACTAGGTTCTTTCCAACAATTGCCAGGCAGCTTTCCAGGAGGATCCCGGAGCTGCGTGCCTTGATCCTACAGATAATCAAGGATGATCCAGGAATTTCGATGAAGCCATTCAAGGAGCAGTTCGAGCAGCTGATTTATAAACCACTCTGTCAAATTCAGCGGCAAGGATCACCGCTGGTAGTGGTGATTGACGCCCTAGATGAGTGCGACGGCGAGAACGATATTCGAATAATTCTCCAACAGCTGCCCCGCGCTCACGAGCCTCGCTCCGTTTCGCTGCGGTTCTTCATAACCAGTCGGCCGGAGCTGCCTGTTCGATTGGGCTTCCAAGCAGCGGAAGGTAGCTATCAGGACTTGATCCTCCATGAGATTCCTGCGCCAGTGATACAGAACGACCTCTCTCTGTTCCTCGAGTATAAGCTGGTTGAAATCAGGAAGCAGCGAGGCCTGTCTGCCGACTGGCCCGGGGAGTCAAACCTGAGGACTCTGCTGTTCATGTCAATCCCATTATTTATTTTCGCTGCAACCATCTGCCGTGTCTTCAACGATGATCGTCTAGATCCGGAGCAGAGCCTCAGGGAGATCCTCGCGTACCAAAATGTGGAATCCAAATTGGGAAGAACATACCTCCCGGTCCTGGAACGCCTGGTCTCGGGATACGAAGAGTCAAGACAATTGCAACTAATTGAGGAAATTCGAGAAGTTCTTGGTACAATCCTCCTCCTCAAGGGCCCGCTCTCAGTTGTGTCGCTATCCAAGCTGACGGGGCTTACCATACGCTCAGTCAGAGCCAGGTTGAGCTCGTTACACTCCGTGTTGGATATACCAGACGACATCACATTCCCAGTTAGGATCTTCCATCTATCATTTCGAGACTTCCTCCTTGACCCTTGTACTCGTGCGAAAACCGACTTCTGGATTGATGAGCAGCAGGCGAATGTCAAGCTAGCCAACTCTTGTCTTTCTGTCATGAGGAATCAGCTAAAGAAGAATGTATGCAATCTCCCGACCCATGGAACGAAGCGCAAAGATATTCACCCCCAGCTTATTAGCGACAATGTGTCGCCAGAACTGCAGTACGCATGCCGGTACTGGATCCACCACGTGGCACACAGCGAGAGCCTCATGCTTCAAGTTGAGTATGTTGTTGCGTTTCTCGAGGTCCACTTCCTTCACTGGCTGGAGGTGATGAGCATACTCGGTCTCGTCTCCGAGGTTATCGGAGGGATCGTTTCCCTCAAATCAGCACTACCAGTGAGTGATTTCGGCAGCATCTAACATCCTCTGTGATGAGAACTCATGGCAACTGCAGGATTTGAGATTGGCAGGCTTCTTGGACGACGCAAAGAGACTCGTCCTCAAGAGCAGCCAGATACTGGATATTGCTCCGCTGCAGATCTATGCTTCAGCGTTACTCTTCGCACCAAAGAACACAGTGATCCGGAGGATCTTTGAAGGAGAGATTCCTTGCTGGGTCCAGCAATGGCCAACCGTGGATGAAAGCTGGGGCCCGGACTTACTAACCCTGGAGGGCCACTCAGGCCGCGTGATTTCACTTGCCTTCTCACCCAATAGCCAGCTACTGGGTTCTGGCTCCGAAAATGGGACCATCAAGATCTGGGATACTGCTACGGGCATACTTAAGCATTCCCTGGAGGGCCATGCCAATAGGGTTCACTCGGTAGCTTTCTCGCCCAATGGCCAGCACCTGATTAGTGGTAGTCTTGAAGCTATTAGGTTCTGGGATCCTGCTACCGGCATGCTTAAGCACACATTACTAGAGGAGGAGGGTGGTATTAGCGCACTTGCCTGCTCACCCGATGGCCAATTCCTCGCATCTGCCCACCGCGATGGAAACATCAAGATCCGGAGTCTTGTTCCAGGCGCGCTGGAGCACACCGTAGTAGGCCATCTACCGCCACCTTCCACGAATGGACGCACTATCCTTGGAGACAAAATCTTCACCCTTGCCTACTCTCCAGATGGCCGACTGCTTGCAGCTGGCCTCAGTGATGCAGCTACCAGGCTCTGGGATCCTGCGACAGGCGCACTCACGAGTACCCTGAAACCCGATCTCTTAAAGAAGCCCGTTGTGCAAGTTTCTTTCTCCCCAGATGGCCTAGTTCTTGCTGCTGCGCATCATGGTGCAGGTATCAGGCTTTGGGATCCTGCGGGAGGCCCGCTCGCGTGCGAGATCAAGGGACGCTTGGTTGCCTTCTCGCCTGATGGCGAACACCTGGCAAGCGGGCATTATATTTCTGTTGACCTTTCGGATTATATTACAGGCGAGGTAAAGGCTGAGTTGGGGCAACACTCGGGCTGGGTGTATTCCGTTACCTTCTCGCCGGACGGCCAGCTGCTTGCATCGGGGGCCTCTGACGATACAATCAAACTCTGGGACCCTGCTATACGAGTGCGCGAGTGCAGTCAGGAAAGGCATTCGGATACAATTGAATCAGTGGCGTTTTCACCCGATGGCCAACTGCTCGCATCCTGCGCGTGGTTCCGGACCATCAAAGTGTGGGAGCTTGACACAGGGACGCTCAAGGGTACCATGGAGGATCCAGGGAATGACACAGTATTGGCAGCCCCACTTCTTTTTTCACTGGACAGCAAGCTACTAGCGTCTGGGTCCAATTATGGGACGGTTAGACTGTGGGAGGCTGCTACAGGAAAGCTCAGACATGTCCTGGTGGGGCATCGCGCTAATCAGACACGCATAGTCGCTTCGATCGCGTTTTCACAGGATGGCCAGCTGGTTGCGGCTAGCTACTATGAGCATTGTGTTGACATCTGGGATATCACAATAGGCACGCTCAAGCACACGCTAACGGGTCATACAGACGCGGTTAGCTCGGTTGCTTTCTCGCCGAATGGGCAAACGCTGGCATCAAGCTCCAAATATGAGATTCACGTCTGGGATGTCACCATAGGCGCGCTCAAGCATACCCTGAAAGACTCGAAGATGGTCGAATCGATTGCTTTCTCACCGAATGGTCTACTGCTGGCGTCCGGCACCAGCTCGCATATTACGCTCTGGGACGCAGTTATCGGTGCCCCCAGGCACACCATCGAGAACAGCTCGGACTATGATTCCGATGGTGAAATATCAGAATCTTTTTCCTATCTTGCGACAAAGTTAGAAACTTTTACGGCCAAAGACTGGCATGATATGATGCTGCCAGACTTCCCTCGTTCATTGAATAAACCATCTTTGCAGCACAATCGATGGATTACTATTCGAGGCCGGAGAGAGCTGTGGTTGCCTTTTGACTATACCCCGAATTGTTCAACGGTCAAAGATGGTGCTATAGCATTTGGATGCGATAGTGGAAGGCTTCATGTTATTATGTTTTCTTTATAGTTTGTTTCTATAGATGTTCGCGTTCGATGCTTTTAGGTTTCTACTCTATTTGCTCCTACGGTCTGAGAACCCGATGTACAATCTACTAATTGGGAACAGGATAAATAACATGAAGTGCAGCATAATCTAGTGGATACCAATGTCTTTGTATTATGTGTATTTCAAGCCTAGCTTCAGATAGGGCAATAGGAAGCTCTCCTAGCACACCCTCGCAAAGCGACCATCCCCCACCACAAAACCCTCCCCAGGACCGCAACCCAATCACACCTTCTTCGCAGTCTCCAAATCCTCCAACCTCCCCTCAACCGCCGTCAAATTCTCATAATACCCCATGGTTCCCTTCGCCGCAATGCCCTGATCCTCAAGCGCCGTCAAAAACGACAGCGTCCACACCTGCCGCCCATGCGTCGCAAAGTGCGCCTGGTCAATGACCGTCTGCGCCTTGGCCGCGGGCGCCGTGCACACTTTATTAAGGTGCACGACTTTGCCCTTGATGAAGACGGGCACGCGGAGGGTTTCGCCGCGCCTGATCTTCAGCGGCGCGTACTTGTTGTCCTTGAGGAGGGCGATGTCGCAGAAGATGCAGGTTTCGTTCGTCGGTGGGGCGAGGATGAGCGTCCAGGATGTTATGGGCGCTTGTAGCGTGGATTGGATTGAGGCGATGTAGATTGTGAAGTGGTCACCGGGGAGGGTTGGGGGTGAGAGGGTGAGACTGCTGGTTGAGGAGGGCATGCTTGTGGTTGGGTTTGGATTGGATGGTGTGATATCGAGGTATGTTTGGGATGGTGCAGTGGTGGTTTATATAACCTCTTGCTCTTTGTTTGATGGGAGGAAAGGCTTAGTAGATACAATGGGCATGTGTGAAACATGATAATCTCATTCAGATATCAAGGCTTTGTCTAGTTCTAAGAAGCCTTTGTCTTGATCAAATAAACGTATTTGTTTAGTGAGAATTATTTCTCCTTTGCACCCAGATTAGGGTCAGAAGCTTTCAGGTATGTTGACTGAGGCTCTTCTAGCAAGTCCACCTGCGATATTTGGCCAGAAATCATACTTCAATGTGTATAATCTCGTAGGTAAGAACCACCTAGGCTCCCTGGGCCATTTGTACGAAGAGGACACCTCGCTCCACATAGTAATAGTCATTCCGATGTTAGTGGTGGGGCAGTTAGGGCTTACTTGCAACTTGGATATAACTACGAAGGGTACCATTCATCTCTCAGAAAACGATTAAGCAATTTCACAAACGCAATGTATGTATTCCTGTATTGATTCCTAGGAAGAGGTATTGTAGTAGGTGTTCAGCAAACATTTTGTTATATTTAAACTCTTACAGAGACGCTGAAAGAGTCAAACAAGACCAAGACCACAATAGCCATGCAAGCCTGCTAAACACTAAGCCTCACTCAAAGGAAAACAACTCACACACATCCCAAGACTCAGTCATCGTCCATCCCAAGCCTCCCCAACAACTCCGCCACCTCATCAACCGAATGTTCTCCAGGGTTAGAATCAATCTCCATCTTATCCGGAGTCGTCAAACCCGAACCCCCCCTCTCCAACTTCCCCAGCTTCACAAAATACCCCGCCGCCGTCCCGGGCACCACAGCCCCCTCGCGCTCAAGCGCCTCGAGAAAACTCCGATCCCACGGCTCCGGCTCGCTCGCAAACGCCGCCGCCATGCGGAGAACCTTCTCCCGAGCCAAGGGCCGAATCCTCCCTACCTCCTGAATGCGAAGCGGGACAGCATCACCGCCCGAAACGAAGGGGAAGCGGAACGTCTGGCCCTGGTAGACGAGGCTGTTGTGAGATTTATCCCCAACCAGACTCACTTCATCCATATCATGTTCACTCTTCATCCCATCGTCCGCCCCCTTACCCTTCATCACGTTCACAAAGACAGATCCACCACCTCCCCGTGACAGCACCGGAGCCTCACCAGCTACTTCACCGTGCACTCCCATTGCCTCCACCTTCGACGCATGAAGCAACTCATACATAACTTGAACACCCACAATCTTGAAACGATTGCGCCCAGCCACCCTCGGCAACAAATTCGTCACCGCCACCGGGAAATACAACCCTTGCATCGAAACGTCACATCCCATCGAATACTGAAAGAAAGGTATCTCCTTCCCAATCCCCAACCCCACTGCTATCTGCCTCTCCCCCATCTCCCTCCTCTTTAGTATCTCCTCAACCTTCTTCACCATACCCTGGCTCGCACCGCTCGCCTTAGTCGACGACTTTCCCATTCTCCCCTTTCGAGCCCGCGCCCCGGCTCCGCCTCCTTTCGTTCCCTTCTTACCCTTGTATCCCCAACTCCGCCGAACAAACCTTCGACGACCCCTCCAGCCCCAACGACCACCACTGTAACCACCGTATCCACTATACATACCTACTGCCAAAATTCCCTGAATAAACCCAAACTTCGATCCTACCAACCCTGCCGGGAGAACAGCCCTTTTATCTCACTTTACCTCCGGTCGCCCCCTGCACAACTTCCCGCTTTTCGCCTAGTCCGCGCCAAACTACCCCGCGCTAAATCAATACCCCCCAACATTGCAACGTCACACCCTCTACCAGCCGACCAATCCAATCCCACTTCGGGCAGCCACCTGGCCTGAAACTATCAACTGACCCTCCACAAATCAGATGAGCTTCGTAATACTCCGCTCCTACCTGACAGGGGCAAGCCCGCTGTCCTACATTGGTTAGCCTCCCTACGGTCGACTTACCCCTACACGGTTAAGCCTTCGCCCAAAAGGGCGATTAGGGCTATTTACTAGGGTTTCGGCCCACAGCCATCAATACAATAAGGAATCATAAGGCGGCCGGACAGGCCGGCCGTTATTGTATTGATGGCCTAGCGGAACGCAGTGAAGCGCTCCCCAAAACACATTCACACTACCTGCGCTACGCTCCGGTGTGCACTGGGCTCCGCCCCGTACCCCGTAAACACATCCAACTTTTCTTTTTTACAGCTCTACAATCAAATATATATAATTATCACAACCACCACCATTTTCAATTTACCTCATAACCTTCCTAACCTACACTACCTATATACCTCCTCTACTCCCTTCAACACTAATACGGTCCATAATAATAAACCTTTGCCTTCCAACTCCGAATAAAGTGCGCGCAGGGCGGGAGGATGAAGTTGAAGATGCTGTTTTTGAAGTTCGGGGGTGTCAGGACGAGTAGCCACATGTTGAGCGCGTTGCCTGGTTCCGGGCGTGCGGGGCCCAGGTAGATGGTTAGGTACTCCTGGCTGTCGAGTTTGGGGTCTAGGGTGAGGTTTTTGTTGTAGCCGTGCTCAGCGTAAGATGCCATTTTGGTGGTTGAGGCGGGTACTGAGAATGTCTGGGTGTGGAAGGGGTGAGTGGTCTGAGCGAGATGGGACTACATTTGATGGGCAAGGGAGGCGTTTATATAGACTTGCGATGTTTATCTCACGCTGAATTGAAAGAGAAACAAACATGGGCTTTGTCTCTGGTAATATGGACAATCCTCTTTGACTACGTTGTCAACGTTCAAAAGAAAGGTCATTTGACACAAGGGTCATTGTGCATGCTCACCTGGTTTTGTTCCATTCTCTATCTAACCTTGCAAGTAAACGATCAAGATCCATAGCCACATAGACACATCCAATATCTGACAGAGCCTCTAAGCCTATCTCAACCGTATGGGACGGATCCAGCGTCTTGGATAGCGGCGATTCTACTTCAAGCTCACATCCAAGCCTGCATACGTCCGCCGTCCCTGTCCATTGGAAGACAAGATTCTCAGAGACTCCATATTGGGGACTCTGAGTGCAGCGTGCTATATACTACTTTAGATGCTCTTGCCCAATTGTTCAATAAACTGCGGCTAGAACAAGAAAGTACTTAATGACAGTATGCCGCGCTACCATTTCTGATTTTGATATAGTTTAGACACCCCTTAATGGAGCTACGACACTGGCAGGATTTTAAGTACCATCAAAAGGGAACAATGATACCTATTGAAAAGAAATTTCAAGAATTCAACTTACTGATTAAGATCTATTCCTATACAGCAAATCGCGAACAGCAACAATCCGTCTCTACGCAGGACACCGCGAAAAAAGAACCCACTAACCTAACTTAAGGCACCGGTTTCATCAAACCACCTACACATAGACATACATCGATTAGACAAGGAACTAAGCAAGAAGAAACAGCTCAGAAAGGCGCTGAGATACTCACATATCGTCCATATCAGCATCCCCAACCTCATCCCCAACATCATCCTCACACCACTCACACCCCCCCGAATCCAAACCCCCAAGCCCAAGTCCCTCACCCGCACGCTCCACCTCCTCCAAAACAGCAACACCCTCCCGAATCCCAATCCCGCACACCCTCTCCGCATACTCCTCCTTCGTCCCAGAGGGCACGATCCCCTCCCACTCAAGCCCCATCAGGAACCCGCATCCCAATCCGCGCCGCGCCGCAGCGCCAGCACGGCGTGCTGGAAGAGCGCGTTCTGATCGAGCGGGTCGATGCTGCAGATCTCGTGGATCTCTGCGGTCAGGGTTGGCATGTCGGGGGTTGTGGAGGGGAATGTTAGTGTAGACGTTTGTTTTGGGGGGTGTGGCTGGGTGTGTGTGGCTTTTGTGAGGGTGCCGATGTAGTGGCCGCGATAGCCGGAGTCGACTGCGAAGACGTAGGTGAGAGCTAGGCCATGATTGCGGTAGGGGGAGTCGAGGGCTATGATCCAGTTTGTGACGTCGAGGGAGCCGATGTGTAGGGTTAGGTGGCTGGGGATGATGATGTGGGGTTTGGATGGGTTGGTGGTGGTGGAGGTCATTTTGGTGGATATCAGGGCAACAGTTTTGGTTCCTAAAATTCCAACTGGGGGTTTGCGAGAAAGCGATGAGGATGGGACTTATGGCGTTTTGGTTGTATATATAATGGGGTGACCCTTTGTGAGAGGGGGGATAATGGATGAGTACAGTACAGGCTTCGCGTGATTGCTTTGATAGACTCGGCCTTTGTTAGTGACGGGCATTTCCCCTGTGAATTCCTTTACCAGGCAGGATTATTACTGTTCCAAGATCCTAATAAACTGGAGAGATCAGACATAGTATATGAGAGAGGAGATTAATCATATTCTACCAAGAGATGAGTGTCTTATCTATCCTCTAATCTACACCAAGCACAGCCAACCCTCACTCCTACCCAAAAACCAACTAAAACAACCTCACCCAGCCCCATCCAACGCCTGCCCCAAACACATCTGATAATAAACCCCCCTCCCCGCAAGCAAAACCTCATGTGTCCCACTCTCCACAATCCCACCCCCAACAAGCACATAAATACAATCCGCCCCCTTAACCGTCGAAAGCCGATGCGCAATCGCAATCGTCGTCCGCCCCACACTCGCGCTCTCCAACGCCCCCTGCACAACCCTCTCGCTCTCCGTATCCAGCGCACTCGTCGCCTCGTCAAGCAGTAGGAGTCTCGGTTTCCGGAGCAGTGCGCGCGCAATTGCGATTCGTTGCCGTTGGCCGCCGGAGAAGAGGGTCCCCCGCGCGCCGCAGGGCGTTGAGAAGCCACTGGGGAGGGAGGAGATGAAGTCGTAGGCGTTTGCCTGGTGGCAGGCGGAGTGGATTTCGGATTCCGGGATTGATTTGGGGTTGGGGATGCCGAGGGTTATGTTCTCCAGGACCGTGCCTTGGTAGAGGATTGGTTCTTGTTGCACGAGGGAGAGGTGCGTGCGGTAGGTTTGGAGGGGGATGTTGGGGATTGGGGTTTCGTCGAGGGTTATCAGGCCTGAGGACGGGTTGTAGTAGCGCTCTAGCAGGGCGATTATGCTTGATTTGCCGTGGCCTGAGGGGCCGACGAAGGCGATGGATTGGCCGGGCGAGACCTGGTTACGCTCGGTTAGTTATTGTTTGATATATACATGATGGATAGATCGATGACTGTACCTTTATGTTGAGATCTGTGAGAACGGGCCGGTTCGGTCTGGTTGGGTATCGGAACTCGATGTCCTGCAACTCCAAGCTAGCCGCCTGGTTCTGCTCTTTCTCAGAGGTGTTATTCCCGGGGCTGTTGTCCCCCGAATCCTCATCGCGCACACTCGGGACTAGAGAGCGAAGCCAGAAGATGTAGTTGCAGGCCCCGCGAGCCTTTGTCAGACCTGAAAGCTCGTTAGTTGACGGACAAAGTTCAGAATGAGGGTACTCACTAGTAGTGAACATGAAAAACGATGCAGCCGCCTCCCCAGACAGGATAGTCCCCATAACAACAATGTATAGCTGTGTCGTGGAGTATTCGCCGGTCGACAACAGCCGTCCACCGTACCTACCGAAAATCAGACCGAAGTTTCCACCGATAAGCGCGAAAGAATACATACCAAAAGCTCAACGCCATAGACAACAACGAAAGCGACTGCGTAAGCGCCAACCACGCCGTCGTCCAGACCAAGCCCCTAATACTCCTCCGCTCAATGCCCCTCAGGATCCCCGTGTACCGCCCGAGAATAACCGGCTCAATCGCCAACGAGGCCACAGTGCGAATCGCCGAAATCGCCTCACCCGCCAGCGCCGCGCTCTCCGCGAAGCGATCCCCATTACTATTCTCAAGCTGCGTCTCCAGCCGGATCCGGAGATATCCGCAGAATGTGATTGGGATCATGGCGCCTGCTAGCACGACGAGGCCGAGCTTCCAGCCGATGGCGATCGAGAGGATGGAGCTTGAGAGGATGTTTACGAAGGCGATGATTATGATTCCGATGTTGAAGCCGAGGAGTTCTTGCAGGCTTGTGGGTTTTGTCGAGAGGTGGGAGACGAGTGAGCCTGTTGTGTGCGAGGGTTGGTCGTAGAAGGTCATGTCTTGGGTTATATAGCTGCGGAACATTTGCATGCGGTAGGCGTAGACGACGGTCTGTGCGTGTTAGTTATGATGGGGGTCCTTTTTGGGAATGGAAGAGAAGCGGACGTACGGTTGAGATGATGTTGGTCACCCAGCCGAGAATGCCATACACGGCGAGGATGACAAGTGCGAGGACGAAGAACATGAGCGCGTAGAACTCGCCTTGGTCGATCATTTCTGCCGTGTCTGCGATTTGGAAGGCGTCTAGAGACTTCGCGAAGACGAACGCGAGAACCGGATAGCTGCCACCTATGAAAGCTGTTAACGATCGAGTGTCCCGGAAGGGGTGAAGTATAAGCGCCGTACCACCAACAATACAAGCAATTACAACTATGGCAAATTCTATCCATAGCTCGTGCCTTTCTTTCACCAGGATTGCTATAGACATCAGTAAACTCTGGTTGCCGATAGAGTCGGCCTCGAGTTCAAGAGCACCAGTGTCCCTCGCGCTCTCCGCTTTTACAGAAGGTATGTTGGTGACAGGAGCCTCTTCTGTACTAGAGTCTTCCTCTTCACGCCGCGCACCCTCACCAGTCTTAACCTTGCCCAAATCCTGCGCTTGAATAAGCCGATGATACGTGCCCCCAGCCTCATCAAGCTCATCATGCGTCCCCTTCTCAATAATCTGCCCCTTAGCCAGAACCACAATCTGATCCGCCTTCCGGATTGTAGAGAGCTTATGAGCGATGACGATGGTTGTCCGTGACGCAGAAACATTGTCCAGCGCCTCTTGTACGATCTTCTCGGCACGCGGGTCCAGCGCACTTGTGGCCTCGTCGAGGATGAGCACTTTCGGGTCCGAGACGATACTCCGAGCGATTGCGATTCGCTGCTTCTGCCCGCCAGAAAGGACGCTGGCACGTTCGCCGACTTGCGTGTCGTAGCCCTGATATGCCCGTAAGTAGATAGCCTAGAAGAAGACGGGGTGAGAGAGTCTGACGTACCTCAGGCAAGCCCTCAATAAACTCATGCGCATACGCCGCCTTGCACGCCTCAACAACCTTCCCCAACTGCTCCTCCCTAGACGCACCAATATACTCCGTCCCCGCAAGCCCATACGCCACATTCTCAAACACCGTCCCATTAAACAACGTGGGCTCCTGCTGCACAATCCTCACATTCGTCCTCAACCAGCGCACATTCAGCTCACGAATATCCACCCCATCAAGCAACACCCCCCCTTGCACGGGATCATACCATCTCTCCAATAGCGCGGAGACCGTACTCTTCCCCGAGCCACTCGGCCCAACCAGCGCTGTAGTCTTGTTCGCGGGGATGGCGAGGGTGAAGTTCTCGAGAACGCGGACTTGCGGACGAGTCGGGTACGCGAAGGCGATGTTTGAGAAGTGGATTTCGCCGCGGCAGGTCTCGGGTTGTTTTCCGGATGGCGAGAGGGCGTCGATGCTTGGCTCGTGGTCGATGACCTCCCACATGAATTGGGCTGCGCTGGCGGCGCGGGTGATTTGCACGATTTGCGGGGCGATTTGGGTCATGGATGTTGCGGCGACGATTACGACGAAGATTACGCTGTCCCATACAGGATCGAGTTAGCAAGACACACATGATTTCTCAAGGGAAGAGTGAGGAAGGGAGAGAGAGAGAGATGGATGGGAAACCCACGTAACGACAGCCCCCGGCTCCTCAATCTCACCACGCGCATACATGCGAATCCCCTGCCAAAACGCGAGCCCGTACCCGGCATACACGCAGAAGAACTCGCCCGCATACAGGACAGCCATATTCCCGGACTGCCTCACACCCAACCGTCTCGCCTCGCCCGCAAAGCTCTCGTACTTGCCCGTAAGCGCCTCAAACGCACTAAACGCATGCACAGTCTTCATACTGGCAAAAACTTCCTCAGCAAGACTCCCCGCCTCGGAATCCACGCGCAAGATCGCATTCTCAGCTTTCACGAGGAACGCCGAACAAATCGTCGTAATAATTAGGATCGCGGGGGCAATGCAGATGGTTATGAGGGTGAGCTTCCACTGCACGATGAAGGCGATTATGAATGCTGCGACGAAGGTGGAGGCTCCCTGGAGGACGAAGCCGAGCTTTTCGGAGGTCCCGCTGTTGATCAGGTTCGCGTTTGTGGTTACGTGGGTGACGGGGGAGCCGCTGAGGGAGGCGTCGAAGAAGGAGATGGGTTGTTGGAGGAGGCGGGTGAGGAAGGCGGTTCGGAGGGCTTTGGTTGTGCGGAGAGAGGAGATGGAGATGGAGAGCTGCAAAGCGAGATCAGAATGGAGCAGGAGGTGTTGGACTGGGAGTTTGGATTGAGGGACGTACTGTCCAGAGGTAAACCAGCGCAAACTTTCCAATAAACAGATACACAAAGTAAAGCCTGGGTAACACATATTAGCCCAACGGGTGTAGAAGTTGGGATGGAGAACCTGGAGGGATGCGCATACACAAACCCATCCAAATCATCCCGAAACTCCCCCGGCGAGCTCTGCCCCGTCGCAAGGTCATTAAACGTGGTAAGCATCTTCCCAAAGAGCAAATCCATCAGCGGAAGCGCCGAGCCCGCACCGATTGCGCCCACCAGGGCGAGCGCATTGAGCGTCCATCCAAAGGAGTCAGCATAGCTGAAGATGCGGAGGTAGCTCTTGAACCCGCCGCTCTGCGCATCGTTGTCGGAGTCAGATGGTTTGGACGGGGAGCCTTCGTCTGATTCTGTGTCTGGACGGGGTGAGGGTGGTGGTGGAGCGGCGTCTTGGGTTGCGAGTGCAGTAGCTTGAGTGGTCATGATGCGGCTGCAGTGGTCATTGTGCTATGGGGATCAACAAATAATCGGGCCAGGGTGGGATGGCCAGCCGGGATAAGTACATTGTCCTCACTGGGGTTGGAACCCGCGGGCCCCGAGTCCGCCTTTAGGATGTGGCGCAGCACCCGCGGATCCCGCACACTGAATCTCGATGCCTGTGGAAAGGCGATTGGTAAATTCAGAAATTGATTTTGCTCTTATCATATCTGATTAAACAGAGACAAGCGGTAGTATGCCAAAGGAGGGGACAGGGAAAGAAAAACATCAAAAAAAAAAAAAAAAAAAAAGAAAAATAAACCAAACGGCTCTAACTCCAGCACGAATAGCCCTAAGAAAAAAAGACGCAAGTCGCCGACTGACCCCATAATGCAAATGCTGTGCGATGATAAGATATCTGCCTTAGCTTAATGTCCAAATCTGATTATATAAGTTTGCAAGCACCATCCCATTTTCCCTCGTTTTTTATTTTCCCTTTTAGTCAAATCATGCCTTCTCATTTGAAAGAATACATAACCCAGGTCCCATGTCCATTCATCCACCCTACCTCCCCGTCCCAAAAATCGCCGCCCCACCATTCCTCTTCTCAATCTGCCCCGGCGAATGCACAAAAAGCAACCACTCCTTCAGTCCCCAAATAAGCAAGTCCATCTCCTCATCTGACATGTCACTGTCGTAGAACACGCCCTGGTTCGAACGGACGTTGTTGTCCTTAACCTTCCACATGAACCGCGCATGGTGATCGTATTTATCCCACTCGGACTTATCCAGTGTATCGATGGAGAACCAGCAGTTCCCATCCGCTTCGCCTTCCTCGAGTCTTCGCACAACGGCATAGAACCGCACGCCGGTCTTAAAATGTGGACGGTCGAGGAGGTAGTTGTTCCAGAGCTCGAGCCAGGGGCCCTTGATGACATCTGATTGGAGCCAGGCTAGCCAGTCTGTGTCCGAGGTGAGGTTTACGGCGGCTTGCAGTTGGCGTTTGCCGTGTGGCCAGGGTTTGGATTTGGGGTCTTCGGGGGTTTGGGGGGTTGGTTCTTCGGGTTCTATCGAGGGGTTAGCGTGATGTTTGACGCTTTTGATGCGGATATCGATGGATTGTTGTGGACGGACCTTCGACCAAGAGTGACTCGGTGTCCGATTCAGTATCCGGATTCCCTGCGAGGGCCCCGGGAGTCTCGATGGGCTCAGCAGTTTGCTCGACGAAAAGGGATTCAGAAGACATGGTGGTGGATTTTTATCCGGCTAGTGTGTCTTTCGGGAGAAGTATGAGAAGAGCTGTAGAAAGCTGGAAGAAAGCTGGAAGAAATCTGCTAAGAATAGGAGCTGGGAAGTTGGAGCGGAAGTGTTGTCGTTTAGGTTGCTTCTGGAAGGTTGAAGTAGAGAAGGATATAGAAGATAAGGATATAGCAATTAAGAAGGAAGTGATTTGATAGGGCAAATCGCAGCTAGATCTGAGAGATCCGTGGGAATATTTGTTCCAAGGTGAGGTTAATCGGAGGGTAAGGTAAGAGATACAAGATGTTGTGAAATGTGACTTACCTCTTAGAAAACCAGCGAGATATTTAAAACCGGTGTAATCGCAGTAGCGGTGATTATCAAAGCATATAAACGAGGAATCTTGTAGTATGTTACTGATAACTGGTATGCCACGCAGCACTTATCCTCTCCCGACTTGAAACTGGTCGTCCGCCTCCGAGAGTGCTGGTATTCAGCCAGGTTCGGTCTATAATGAGGAGACGGCTCGAAACAAAGATCCATGACATTAGCCACCAGCAGAACATCGATGGTATGCATCTGTGGGCTATGACTAGCCTACGGAATAGTCACTAAACATACAAGAACAGTGGGTGGGTAGGAGAATGGTTAATCAGCAAGCGGTTCGTTCTCGTATCCCTGCTCTGCCAGGAACCTCATTTGATTAAACTCCTGTTGTCCATCCCAATCCGAAGGGGGCCGCACAATCTCAAAAGAAGTCCTCGAGCCATCAAAGGCGCCCCCGCTAAACCCGGGTGGATCACCATCTCCGCTCTGGTCCTTGTCCAGACACATCTCCACCGAAGTCAACTGAGGAAAGTGCCCGTCGGCCGCATCCTCCGCTAGTTCCTGGAAATGTGGTACGTAATGTCTTCCTTGCCACAGTCGAGTGCCATTGTCGTTGTCCAGGTTGGAGCCGACAAAGACCGGAGCTGCGAGGGCAGGACACTCCTGAGTCGAATATTGTCTCGCGGCTTCCCAAGAAGGATTTCAAGTCGGATCACCAGTCTGTTGAGCTTTGTGAAGTGCTGCAAGCATCCGAGGCTGCCCTTGACGTTGCTGTAATGGTCCGGGTACTCGTCGTCGTCGTTCCTCGAGTTACTCGCACGAATGTTGAGATATTGGAGAGTATGGGCGTGGGAATGAAGAATTCGTTTTAGTCGAGCCGCATCTTGTTGGCCCGGCTCAGCGAAGCACCCAACAAGATGCGAGAAATTTAGGCTTTTGAGACACCTGGTACTAGACAGTACACTCTCGAGGATGTCGAGAGGCTGCACCGGGACAGGAGCAGCGTCACGCGAGAGCGCAGGACTTAGTTGAATGTGGAAACATGATCTCTGATAACTCTCTTCAGCCGATCAGGCCAGCTTCTCCAGACGCGGTAGGCAAACGAGCATGAGCATATTTGCGGGGGCTGGCGTCGAGTGTACCATAGAGAGAGCTTTCAGGGTTGTGAGTTGGAAGAGGAGGACCCATTTCCAGGCAAAGACGCTTGGCCGCTTGAGGGCGTCCAGATTGTTCTTTGCAAGGGCCATGGCATACTCTTCACTTGCTCGAAACTTGCGCTCCAGTCGATCCGCCTCTGCAGCCAAGAGTTCCTGCCAGGAGACTTCCTCATCGTTTCCTGAACTTGAGCCGCAAGACTTGACCGTGTAATCATTGTTCGACAAAGAAGCTGTCTCCAGACGGTGTGTGACCGGTGTGCAACACCAAGGCGTTTACTCATTGGCGGCTCCCTGACGGACCGATACAGAACAGGCTCGAGTGCAGAGGGTGGAAGCCCACGTGACCAATCACTCCCACAAGGCTGCCGTGGCTTTCAGTAACACCGCCATTACCAGAAGGGAAAAGCGACGCCTCTCTGAGATTTGATGTGACTTGTGATCGTGGAGCTCCTTCCCATCAGTTTTCGAGGAATCGGCACAGGACATGGCACCCTAATCAAGATCTAAATATAAACTGAGAATACTACACTGCAAGATTACTGATCATCTCATTTATACTGCAAGTCTCTACCGCGCTTTGGCTTCTGCATACTCCATTTGGAGGTGACTGAGGAGAAAGGCTCTACCAAATTGGGCCCCGAGATCTAACCATTCTTTCCAGTTGTCGATCTCGATCGCCCACGGCTTCTCCGGATAGTCAATTCTCAGAACAATTGCGTGGCCTTACCTCCGCTGAAGCGCTATCTCGGTAGGACTTTCAATTCTGCTTCAGTGTGTCTTTTTCTTTCCTCACATAAGCGCCAGACTGGTGAGTCTGGCGTTGCATTGCCTCGTCTCATTTCACCGCTGATCCGTTAACAGAGTCGTCAAAGCCTTCTCCCTTCCCCTCGAGCCTTAGTCCACCTCACACAACACAAGTCCCGAAGCAAAAATGACCTCTCAACCAGCTGCAGTCCTCATAATCCACGGCGCCTACTTCCAGCCCCCGGCCTGGGAGTTCTGCATAAACTCCATCAAGGACGAAAAAATCGTCGTCGAATGTCCCGCCCTCCCATCCTGCGGCACACACCCCACGGCTCACCCAACCGGAACGCTCGTAGACGACGTGTATGCGGTCCAAGCGGCCGCGCAGAACCTCCTCGACGCCGGCCACAAAATCACCGTCCTCGCGCACACTCGTATGGCGGGATCGTCGCGTCGGAAGCAATAACACCGGATCTCTACGCAACCAACACGCCCAGCGGCGCGGGCGTCACTTCGCTCGTCCTCCTCGGCGCCTTCCTTATCCAGCCGGGGGACTCGATACCGGGTCTCTTCACGAAATACGGCTACCAATCTGAGATTCGGCTAGGCTATAATATCGACGAAACGGCGGCCATCGAAAATGCTACGTCAGCCTTCGTGAAGAATCCCATCTGCTCGCTGTACAACGACATCGCACCTTTCGCAGCGGAGCGCCTGGCTAGCCAGAACGTCAAGCAGAACCACGCGGCGGCAAGAGGGATTGTCACGGGGGCGCCGTGGAAGGATCTAGAGACCGTTTACGTCTATATACTGCAGGATCGCGCGATTACGACGGGGTTGCAGGAGAGAATGGTGGAGGACGCTGTGAGCGCCGGTGGAAGGATCAAGACACGGATGATCCATGGAGGGCATTGTTTCTTTCTGGCTTATCCATCTGAAGTTGTTTGTAACCTTAGAAATATTGCTGAACGTTTTAGCGAGTGATGGACTAAAAGTCCTGGTGGTAGAGTGGTGGCGGTAGGCGATTATGGGTTCCTGGTAGTCTTCGTTGCTGTTATTGAGATGCGCAGCGGTTGGTTCTCGGAATGATAGTCATACTCTAAAAATGCCAAATCAGCTTCAGTCTGGAGAGGACGTTAAAAGACACTTTTTCTTCCTTGGTATGGTAATGGTAATCCCATGAAACTAGCAAATGACGTCACGTGGGGTAGCCTACAATCACAAACTCCTCAGCAACACCAACACCAACAACCCACTGCATCCAAAATGCCACCCCTCCGCACAATAAAAGGCCCCGCCATCTTCGTCGCGCAATACGCCTCCGACGAAGCGCCCTTCAACACCCTAGACGGAATCTGCGAATGGGCGTCGGGCCTCGGATACAAGGGGATCCAGCTCCCCATGGACCCCCGCTTCATCGACATCGAGCGTGCGGCGACAGATACAGATTACTGCGAGTCGCTGCAGAATGTGTTCCGCAAATATAATATCCTGTTGACGGAATTATCTTCCCATCTTCAGGGCCAGCTCATCGCGGTGCATCCGGCGTATGATACGCTCTTTGATGGGTTCGCGCCGGAGCATGTCCGTAATAACCCGAAGAAGAGGCAGGAGTGGGCGACGAACTTTTTACACCTCGCAGCGCGCGCATCCAAGAACCTCGGCCTAAAAGCACACGCGACATTCTCAGGCGCACTGGCATGGCCATACCTCTACCCGTGGCCGCAGCGCCCAGCAGGTCTAATCGAAACCGCATTCACGGAACTCGGCGCGCGCTGGAAACCCATCCTCGACGCATTCGATGCATGCGGAATCGATCTCTGCTTCGAGATCCATCCCGGTGAGGACCTGCACGATGGTGTCTCTTTCGACAGATTCCTCGCTGAAGTGGATAGTCATCCGCGCGCGTGTATCTGCTATGATCCCAGCCACTTCATTCTCCAAAGCCTGGACTATCTCTCATTTATCGACATCTACCACTCCCGAATCAAAATCTTCCACGTGAAGGATGCGGAGTTTCGACCAGATGGGCGGCAGGGCGTTTACGGCGGGTATAGCTCGTGGACGGAGCGTGCGGGGAGATTTCGGGCGTTAGGCGATGGGCAGGTTGATTTTACGGCTATCTTTACACGCCTGGCGAGGTATGGGTTTGAGGGGTGGGCGGTGCTGGAGTCCGAGTGTGCGTTTAAGGATAAGATTGTTTGTGCGCGGGAGGGGGTCAGTTTCATCGAGGGGTGTATTATCCCTGTTACCGAGGGGGCGTTTGATGATTTTGCGGGGGTGGGTTTGGGGGAGGAGGGGTGTAGGAAGATCCTTGGGCTGGGGTCGGGGCGTAAAACGACCATCCATTACAACTGAGGGAATAAAGCCCAGGTCAAAGACATCAGTTATATGTCGTGCATGTTCATTGTACACCAGCTCTAGATCTTGATAACTACCTTGCCCATATGCTGGGCAGCATAAAGGTACTCAAACGCAGCCTTCGAATCCTCGAAGGGGAAGATGGTATCATCGAGCAATGGCTTCAGCTGAACTTCCTTTTTATCTAGGAACTTGCACAAGCTCTGTAGGTCAACCTTAGAACCCGGGTTAATTCCCCTAAAGCAACAACATTAGCACACCACCTGATCAACAATGGTTTAGAATTGCAATAGTGGGGAAAACAAACCGGATAACCGCACTCTTCATAAGCACCTGCCCAAGAACCTCAGGCTGCTCATCCAGCTGAAATCCCCCCAGAAAGCCCACAAGAGAAACAACACCCCTGCGCGCAAGCGCAGAGAGATTCTGCACAATAGCCGTAGGCCCAATATTATCAACGACAACGTCAACGCCGCGACCACCGGTCAGCTCAAGTGCTTTCTCCTCCCAGTTGGGATACGTCTTGTAATTGATGCTCTGTACTACTCCCGGGTCGCCGAGAGCCTGCGCGGTTGAGAGCTTTTTGTCGGATGATGATGTGATGATGGGTCGGATGCCTGCGGCTAGACAGATTTGGAGCGCGAACATGCTGACTCCGCCGGTTCCTGAGTTTTCGACGTTAGGTAGGTTGATTTCACGAAATTTGGTAAGAGTTAAGTGAAGCTGTACCCTGGAGTAATGCTGTGCCACTGGACCGTGGCATGTCAAGCGCGAGCCATGCAGTGGCTCCGGCACAGGTGACACAGGCGGCCTGCGAGAGAGAAAGCCATAGTATTAGCACATGGACATCCTGTACTAGAAGAAGAACAAAAAGAAGTGAAACGAACCTCCTCCCAAGAGAGATGCTTAGGCAAATGCACCAAGGCGCTCTGGTCAAAAACCGCATACTGTCGCAGAACCCCATCAACGTCCCCACCGAGGACGTTCGTTTCGTCCTCGGTGCCTGTGAGGTTCGCCAGGTCGAAAATAACCGTGACACGATCTCCGGCCTGAAAATCCTTGACTTCGGCTCCGACCGTGACGACTTCCGCGGCACAGTCGGAGGCGGGAACTCCTCGGTCGATTACTGGGACCGGATACTTGCCGTTCAGCATCGCGACGTCTCGGTAGTTGAGGGAGACCGCGCGGATGCGGATCAGGACTTGGTTGGGTTGCAGAGAGAAGGGGAGGGTCTCCTCTACCATCTCGACGGTCGAGCCGTCGGCTGTTCGCCGGAAGGCTTTGTAGGATTCGGGGATGGGCATGGTGGCGGTTGTGGTGTTTCTTTTGTTGACACTGCGGTGATCACGCTGTACACCCCTGGAAGGACGTGAGACTACTTTAAATAGCAAAGGAAGAAAGAATGTGGAGCAAGTGCTTACCAACTCAGTCTGATATTGACATAGAAAGATTTCCTCAGCGTAAACCAAAGATAGGAATGATATCAAGGTGATTACATTAGAAGTTACTGCATATTTGACTAAACGCCCCCGGGGCTCCCACCGGAGCGCCCACCACTAATACAGAGACAGAACCGTGATTATAAAGCCACCATATTTGATGCCAGCTTGGTCGGACCTCGTGCAGGAGTCTCCCACTACACCCGCCGGAGCCTCCCACCATGCACCTCATTTGACTAATTGAGAGATCGGCTCCAGTCTCCAGAACGCCACTAGATCCGAGCCGAGCCAGCATAACCTTGAGAGTGAAAAGGCTAATTTCTTTGGCGGGCATGCGCGGCCATGTCTACCTACCTATGCCCTGGACGTCTTAGATCATGGCTAGGGAGTGATGGGGGCTAGAAACATATAGTTAAGTTTAAGCTTATTTTTTATCTAAATGAAAGGTTTGAAATAGGTAACACTAGGGAAAGGACCCCAAATGCAAGCAAACTGCAGCTGACAATACTCAAAGGATGGAGTTGGCACTCGAAGTATATGCAATTCGGCCTTTAGCCAACGTCGCTACTTAAGGGAATGAACAGACCGTCGTGCAGGCACGTAAAAGTAGTACGGGGAACACAACCAGAACCGAAGATCGAAGAGATCACTTAGCTTTCAGTGCGGATCGAAGACGACAATAGGAAGTAGGATTTCGAATAGTCGATCTGAGCTCAATTTGACGCCTCACGGCTTTGAGTGACGTGATTAGAGCAAACCCGATTCCTCGACACTTGTTAACATACCCCGCGAAGAATAGTAGCTGGAAGCCCTCAGCCGTGTTTGGAACGGAAAGTCGGGGCGATTGGAGGCTGATACGTAGCTTTGCTCACCGACGATGACCAGTGTGCTCGGGCAATAACAGCCGAGAACGAGAGCCACGTGCTACGTCCAAACCATGAAGAGCTGTCTGCGGGGTCAAGGAGTGCACAGGAAGAAATATCTGGGGGCAGCAGAGCTGAAAGACCCTGCCTGCCGCTCTACCCCTCGCTGGTATAAAGGTGTATCCCATGGCTACGTGTAACCCCAAGATCCGTCTCTTGAGTTTCGGCCGCCACAATACAACCCCACCTCCCCCCCAAAACAACAAGTCCCAACAATCCATTCCACTCCCAGCCTTAGACATTCTTATTTACCACCGATATTCCGTGCACCAAAATGCCCCTGATTGCCGGAACCTGGAATCTCAACCCGTCAGACCCAGCTCCAGCCGAGCTGAACCTCGTCAGGCCCACCCACCACGGAGACTCGCCATTTCTTCTGGATGAACGCGTTCCAGTCCCGCATGAGAGCATACAGCCAGGCGGAAAGTACCGGTGTACGTTCTTCACCTCTCACCCCTTCCCTGCCCCTCTGCTAAAGGGACTCTAGCCATCGCTAAGCTCTTCATCCGCTACGCCAGCCAAGAGCCCGACGACAGCCGATACGCCATGGCGACGGGCTGGCTGATCCGTGACGATGTTTTTGTTACGGCAGGGCACAGCATCTTCGACTGGGCGTTGAATGGCGGCGAGGGACTCGGGCGTGCCGTTGAAGTCAAGGCGTACATTGGCTATCATGGCAGAGCGTCGGTGAACGACGATGCCCTCGCTAGTGCCGAGGTGGAGTTCCGGCACGGCGTCAGGGTCGTTACGACCGAGGGCTGGCTGAGTAGCGCGAGTAATCGCAACAACGATGTTGCATTCGTGCAGGTCAATCGCGCCTTTGAGAATGTAACCCCGTTCAAGTACCACGGTACAGCTTCAGATGCGATGACCCCAGTCACGGCCAGGAAAATGGCTCCCCCGATTTGTCCAAGCAGGAAGATGAACGCTGCCAAGCAGTTAGTAATTAGTTCCTGTGTGAGACTAGGCAAGCATACCAAGCGCAGATGACCGGATTTCCGCAGCGAAGAGCTTAGATGCGACAGATATGCCCTAATTTTATCAGTACTCAATCAGACTACCGAGGTGTGCGTGGGATGTACCATAGTGAAGAAAGGTCCAGAGAAGAATCCCAGCAGACTGATCGCAACGGCTTTAGTAATGATATCTGGGATGAGCCAGAAGACTAGTTCAAGCGCTAGACAGAGCATAATGTAAATGAAGATCATCCGCCATTCTCCAAAGCAATGTGTAGGTTCCGCCAGAAGAAGGCGTCCGAGAAACCCGCCACCATAGAAACCAGCAGGAACGTATCCCATCTTGTCGAGATCACCGTTGCGGACGTCGACTAGGTATTTGACGATCCAGCCTACTATCATTAGTCCTGTGCTCTTGGAGATCTCGTTAAGTAACATACCGCCGGCAGTGATAACAGCACCAAGGAAGAAGAAGAAGAACAAGCTTATAAGCCAGACACCCGCGGTGCTAAGCGTCTTCTGCATTTTAATCCTCGCATCGCGCTGTCTCGACGTCGTAACTTCCTCACTCTGACTACTCTGCTTTATAGTCGCCCACTCGCGGAACGCAACCCAGACGAGAAGCAGGTTCAGGACACCCAGCTCGGCCAACTCTCCGTGTCAAAACTCTCACAAACTAACTGGGGTTGGGCATTGGGCCAGCTCGCTTGTCTGGAGAGTAAACAGTATAAGATACAACTTATTGCACATAATCCAATCGATGGATAATTCTAAAACGAATCCCGTCAGAGCCCTTTTATATTTATATATCTACAACTCTGCGTCATGTTCATCCAGACCAAGGGACTATCCCAGTCACGCCCCTGAATAGAAGGGCTATTCCTAAAGATGGCAGCCGTAGCTCATAACAACGAGGTGGAAGAGGATTAATACCATTATCCCGGTAGAATCAATCACTCAGGCATTCAAAATGCATCATTCAATCTGTGCAATCACCCACTCCCTCTCCTCCCCCCTGCTATCAAGTAAATGCTCACACCCTTCCCAAACCCTCCTCACCTCCTCCTCCTCGCCAACAACAGCGCCCCAAATCCTGTTCTCCCTATCAATGCGCCGAAACCACACCAACGACCCGACGAGCACGAAATCCGCAAAACTCGGCTCATCCCCTTCAAAGAAGACCCCCTCAGTCTCCCTCAACAGCTCCGCAACAGGCCGCATAGCCGCGCTCATCGCCTCGAGAACCTCCCGATGCTCACTCTCGGATTTCGGTGCAAGTTCCCCAGCGCTCTTCCCCAGTTTCCCTTCCCAGAGCTTCGCGAAGTATTCCTTCCCCCGGGAGTCGAGGATATCGATTGTGTTTCGTAGGATAAGTCCGATCCCCGAGACTGCGACTCCGCGCAGGAGATCCTGTACGCGAGCCGCGAGCTGTGCGCTTGCGGTCCCGTTTGGGAAGACGAGTTTCGTGTCTGGAAAGGCTTGTTCGAGGTGCAGTGCGATCGGGAGCGAGTCCATGAGTGCGCCATGGCGATTTGTTTCCGAGATTAGTGACGCGTGCGCGATTGCGGGGAGGGTGTAGGGGGCTGGGTTTGTTGTTTCGGGTGCGTGTGGTGCGATGGCTAGTGAGGAGAGTAGGGGTGCGATGTCCCGGTAGGTCGTGTAGGAGTAGGTGTAGGGGATCTGTTTGTAGTTGAGAACGAGGTGGGTTTTGAAGGTGTTCGAGGACCAGGTGGTTAGTGGTTGAGGGAGGGCGGAGAGGAGGTCGAAGAGGTGGACTGGAGTTTGGGGTGTGCTTGTGGTAGCCATTTTGCGTGAGGTTTATTGTGTTTTAGTACTTTAACCTGGTGTATCTGGTTGGTTCATGGTTTGTACAGACTGTGATATATGCTTCAAGATGGCGGAGATACAGGCCCCCATCGGCTGAATTAAGTACCGTCGGACGGAGACTTTTCGCGGATGATGGTGTGAGTCGCTCTGCGTTTGTCATCGAACAAAAACTCCCCGCGACCCTAGAATAGATCGAGTAGTTCCGAGTAGCCCTAGAGTGTAGTGCCCTACAGATCGATCGGTCGCGTCGGATAGTCTATTGCCCCGTAAAGGCAAATCCTATACTATGAAGACTATAGTCAAGCATATAAGCCTATACGAGATGTAATTCGTCACGATAATCTGCCCTCTTATACCTTCACCTTTCTCTCCGTCCCTTCCAAATGATTCCTAAAATCCCTCCGATACAAAACACGTCGAGCACCGCAACCCCCGTAAAACACCATCCGTACCCCATCTTCTCAACCAAACTATCAACAATAACCGCCGCAATTGCCGCTGCAATATTGCGCACCAGACCCCCGAGAGCAACGATCGTAGCCGCTTGCGCGGGCGCGGACTCTGTTTGGAAGGACGTGCTTGTCACGAAGATTATCACTGTGCCAATTGCGGCTGTAATGGATTTTCCGTTGGGGTATATTATGCAACTCATGGCGGGACGACCAGCTTTAGCCCATTTTTTAGAGGCACTGATAAATAAGACTCTACTCTTTAGCATGGCAAGCCTTTCCATGGGGTTTAAAAGCTGGTTCTAGCAGGAAATCTATAGGGGGAATCTTATCTTAAAAGTGGCCTAAAAATAGTTAGCCTATTTTAAAGTAAAGTAAAACTTAAAAAAGTCCTATTAGTAGGTTAGCCACCCTATTATAAACACCCTATTAAATATAGGCTAACTTAAAGTTTCCCTTAGGGCATTAAAAATAGGTAAGGCTATTTATATTAGCTAGAGCTATAGGAAAGTTAGCCTGCTTATAAACCTTTAGCATATTAATATATAGCACTTCTGCCCTATTATAAACCTTAAGATTTAAAATACTATTTATAACTACTTATTAACCTTCATGCCTACTTTAAGAACAAAAATCTTTTATAAATATATTAAATAACCTTTATATTACCTACTAATTTCCTTTATGCCTTTAACTAACCCATGCACCTTTTATACTTTTTAATATAGTTAGGAATATTTCCTATATAGTAAAACCTTTATAGCCTCTATATTAACATGCTCTTGCTACCTAAGTTATTTATCTTAGGAGCCTTAACCCTTGCCTATAGCTCTTAGCATTGCTATTAGCTAATTAGGGGTAGAGGTTCTTTTCTAATATAGTAACCACAAGCTCTTATAATTTATCTAGCTTTTATTCTCTTATTTATTATTTTCCTAAGCTATAACATGCAAAGGAATTAGTTTATAGGCTAGAATACTTTACTAGAGGTTAAATTTTTAGTTATGTATACCTAATTTAAACATGCATATTAGTCATGTATTTATTCTTGTAAGCGGTGAGATCAGATCAATGTTGGATAGTAGTTAGTTATTACTTAGAGCTAGGTCCTAGCAAGTAATAAGATATTAGGATTTAATAATTATATAAAATAAAAAAAGAAGCTATATTTAATTAGATTTAGAAATAAATTACTAAGAATTAGGAAGCTTGGTAATTCTTAAAGGTCTTATTTTTATAGTAGTGCTAAGGGGTTAGGTTATTAAGGTAAAAGGTTATTAGTTACTTAGTAACTAAGTAGGCCTAGCTTAGTTTCTATTTAAAGGAACCTAAGGCTGCTTAGTGCCTAAGGCCATAACTAGGTTTAGGAACCAAGTGGTTCTACCTTAGTTCCCTTATAGAGATGCCTGAGGCTCCCGCTGTGACACCTTTATAGGCTTAGTTAGCCCTTAGGTTAACTAAGAGCTATTGTTCTCTAGATATATTCACAAAGGCCTTATAGTTACTAGTCTGCTACTAGATACCTTTAAGTTTATAATAAAAATCTAAAAAATTAGATTATTAATTATTTTAGTAGCTACTAGTAGTAGACCCCTTACTAGTAAAACCTAATATTTTTTACTAGATTTTAATTATTAAAATATATCATATATATAAGTTAGCTAGGTAGTAACAAAGAATTTTTTCTAGTAATAATTAGTATTAATTAATACTACTAGTTTTGTATTAAAAATTACTACCTAGTTACTAAATTAAATATAAAGTTATTATCTAGTAAATTTTAAATACCTAACTAAGTATTATATAATAATTTTTTTTTTTTATATTTAAAGAAAATTAGTACTTTATAGTAATTACTAGTAAATTACTAAATAGCTGCCACCTGGTTACCAGACTCAGCCCCACCTAGCAACCTGGCGAGCTGTAAACTCCACTAACCTCTCATATATTCATCCGCAACATACCTAATCCTTCCCATCCCCTCCCCTCTTTACCACCTGAACCCCCCCTTCAGCCTCAACATCCCTCCTACCCCCAACCTCCCGCTCATCCCGTCGACTAAGATACAAAATGCCCAGAATAACCGCAAACTGCGCAACGGTCGTGCCCAGACAAGCCTTAAACCCCATAACCCACCGCGGCGCACCCGTGGCAGGGAACTGCGCGACCTGCGCACCCGCTGCAATCCCCTGCCCGATGGCGTTCATGCTCGCGGTTACGACGGCGCGCTCTTCGGCGTCGTGGGACATTATTACTGTTGCCCAGCCCATGGACATTGGTGATAGTGCTATGCGCATCCATTGTGTTAGGAATGGAAGGCAATGGAATGGGGAGGACTGAGGGGGAGGGACATACGAGCCATGAATCCCGTGAGCATAAAGTCAGCAAGTCGTCCGCTAAAGCCGACATGCCAAACATTCAACAGAATCATCCCGATAAGCACCGGAACCGTCGTAACCAAAGCCGGTACCCAGAATTTCCCGAGTCGATCGGCCGCGATTCCAGCGATGAGCGCGCTGACGATATTAATCGCCGATACGACCGTCGGCAGCGTGTTAACCTGGACGACCGAGTACCGTTCGGGAAACGATTTCAAGTATAGTGAAAAGGCTTGACCAGCTGGTTGGATGTTCAGGTCGAGCATTGTCCAGAGGGTAACGAAGGCGTAGAAGTGCCAGCGGCCCAAAACGCGTTTGAAGATGCTTTTTGAGAGCTGGAGTTGGGGCGGTGCGGTTAGGCCTTGTAGGCGTTTTTGGGCCAGGGCGTGTTCGGTCTGAGAGAGGGCGATGGGCTTTTTGCGGGAGGGGACGTCGGGGAGGATGACGAAACCGCTGGAGATGGAATTAGCAGGGGGTGTTGCAGGAGGGAGTAAGGTGCGTACAAGAAGGCGATGCTGATGGTAATCACGGCATCGATTATGAACAACCACCTGTGAAACATCAGTAACTGGAACATGAAATGGGGTTATCTCAAGTCTCAAGCTGTACCTCCAACCAGACAGCCCATGAACTCCATTCAAATTCGTATATGCAGCGGCCTGCAGGTACCCAGCGAACATTGTCCCCGCAGGACTAGAGATATAGAAAAGGGCAATTCGCCTCCCCACTTCTTTAGGTTTATACCACGAGCCCATGATATAGATCGTGCCTGTAAACGAGCAGCACTCGAAAAGACCGACGAAGAACCGTAGGGCATAAATCGTCTCCACGTTCTTAGCACACGCGAGCCCAAACGTCGCAAGTCCCCAACCAAGCTCGAGGGCAGGGAGCACAATATTTGCGTGGTACCTGGTTAGGAAGTAGCACGCGGGGATCATCGCAGTACAATATGAAGCCCAGAACGTCGCGGTGATGTAGTTGAGCTCGTTGCCGAAGAGGCCGATTTCTTCTCGCATGCCGCTGGATACGATCATGTTAGTGAACAAGCATTAGTTCGCAGTCACTGGTGACAACATACCTGACATAAGCGTTGGTGAGGGACTGCTGATCGAGATACTTGGTGAAAAACGACAGACAGCCGAAAACGAGAATACTCAAATCAAGCTTCAAGACCAGGAGCTTTTCCGAACTTGGCATATCGGTCGGGTACCAGCCCACAGAGGTCATGAGCCTGATCCAGAGATTCTCCTCCCTGTCGCTCGTGAGATCGATATCGTGGTCGCGTTCGACCGAGCTGCTCTCGGTTGGCTCTGTGACCTGTGATACTCCGCCCTTGACGGTCGCCATGGCTGAGAAGCTTCTGGGCGTACAGCCGAGAAGAGTAGTGTGAGAAGCTTGTCATAGAGCAAAGTTTTGTCCCGCCGAAAACAAGAGTTCGGACGTTTTATAAGAGGCCGCCACTTGGAGATGCCACTTAGCACGCAACCAAAAGCTACTATGGCGGGAGCATGACACCACGGCCCTGCATGGGGAATTTAGTCGGAAATGCCCCGCTGTCAGAGGGGATACGGTCGTGTACCGCTGTGGATCTGATTAGCTGCATATCTAGCTGTGTCAATTATTACCTTGGAAGGCAGAAATAGGGCGTCGTCTCGCGTATGATGAGTTGCATCGCAGCGCGATTCAACGGGTTTCGGCGATAGGGTCTGTGGCGCCAGATTATTGCATGCTTGCCTCATAGGAGATACTCCAACAAGTGTACCGCAACGCCACATGACATAGCACAAAGGATAAGAATGATGTGCGACTGGACGAGCGCTTCAGCTGGTCGACCCTGTTATCATGCCTCGACAATGTCACGATATAAGCTTCTTGTTACGCCATCTGGTCAGCCCCCAAGCGGGCGCACCGTAGGATTCGAGTATATCTACAAATGTCAAGCCGTCCCCGCGAGAACCGGGAAGAAGTCGATCCTCCTCAATGCGTTTGACATTTTCGCTCCGGGGATGCTGTCTCCCGGGCAGTGGAATGTACTTTCCTGAGCCTACAGTAGTCCTCTTCGAATGTCCATGCTAAATGTTTGAATAGAATCCCGCCGACAAAGGGTTACAGAAATTCGACATCTCATTCTGGGTCGAGTATGTCAAACTTCTCGAGAAGGCGGCTTGTTTGCGCTCTTCCTTGCAGACACGCCAGGTAGGACTGCTAATCCATCCAGGCTACCGCATCACGCCCATGAATATCAATCAAGGCGGCTACGATGTCTACGGAGGAAGCATGGACGAGACAATCAAGCGAGCGACCCAATATCCCGTCCTCGACCCCACAATTATAAGTGTTCGTAACCCCACCATCCACATCTCCGCCTCATACCGTGAATGAAAAGCCGATCGCAGCAATGGCAGCAGTGACAATGAGACTCTCCTTCGCAAATCACAAGCTCAACATCCCACGAGCCCCCGTTCCTGCTCGACCGACGGGCCTCGACACTCGACCACATCACGAACGGCCGGTTCGGCTGGAATATCGTCACGGGGTGGAAGAAGTCCGCTTTCCAGGCGATTGGCCTCGACGAGGCGATTGCCCATGACTTGCGGTATGAGTGTATGCGCGTGCTGTACAAGTATGCGGTCTGTCCCAGCTGCAAGCATCCACCAAAATATCAAGGGTAACCAGCAAATATTACATACAGGCTCTGGGAAGGCTCCTGGGCCAACGACGTGGTCCAATACGTGGAAAACAACACCTACGCGGACCCCTACCATGTCCATACAATCAAACACGAGGGGGGTTTGTACAGAATAACCACCAGGCACATGGTCCCTCCATCGCCTCAGCGCACCCCGTTTCTCTTCCAGGCGGGGACGTCAGGCGCCGGGGTGGATTTTGCCTCGACTCATGCCGAGGCGGCGTTTGTGGGAGGGAATACGCCCTCCTAGACGGCGCCCAAGGTCGCGAAGCTCCGGGCGGCGCTGGCTGACAAGGGGCGGGATCCTCGTTCTTTGAAGGTGTTTATTAGTCTGTGCCCCGTACTACGGACGACGGATGAGGAGGCGCGCGAGAAGTTGGAGGGCCATAAGAAGTACGCTAGTGTCGTTGGTAGACTCGTGCAGACAAGCGGAGTTATAGGCATCGACTTGTCTAAAGTCCCACTGGATTCGGAACTGAGCGCCACCGATGCAGGCCAGTCCTAAATCCGGACGCATCTCGACTCATTCGTTAACTCAGGTGAGGGAGAGAAATGGACGCCCCGGCGTGTCTCTGAATTTGCGGCCATCGGTGGCCTTGCACCGCTCGCTATTCGGAGCCACAGGCCGTCGCAGACGAGATGGAGAGATGGATTAACGAGGCGGATATCGACGGGTTTAATCTGGTCTCGGTGGCTACACCGCAGAGTTTCGAGGATGTGGTTGAGCTGTTGGTGCCGGAGTTGCGGAGGTGGGGGCTTCATGCGGAGCCGGGTGAGGAGAGGCTGACGACCGGGAGCGGGTGTATGGGAAAGGGAGGCGGTCGCTTGATGATGATCATGTTGTGTCTAAGTATAATTATGCAGTCTATAGGGAGGACTTGGCCTAAGTGTGCCTGCTTTATATAATTCAAAACCTTCTATTTGGTCAAGAATTCCTTCATGGGAGAGGGTTAATTCTGCTTAGTATTTAGAGAGGTATCCTCACCGACTTGAAATGAGGCTTTTGAATCATGTTGGAGAGACGCAGGCTTTATAATTGAAAATACGGAGAGAGAAACAACAAATAGCCCTGAAGCTGAGCCTCGTCTCGTCTGGGAAGGCCTGTAGTTACTTACTTGCCTCCTCGCCTCATTGCCAAATAGCCTTGTTCAAACCAGCGTTGTCCTCTTGTCCCACTATGAACTGAGGTACCCGATCCTTTTCATATTATACATTCAATCATCATTAGAAGAGACGCGAGTACAGTATATTAGTTACAGTTGCAATTTCAAGCTAGAGAGCTTACTCTTGTCTAGATCAACTACGTATTTTCGAGTTCTCTACTGCCTCCTGGTTGTAGACAACTGTCTGCCTATCGGAACTATGGTTCCGTCCTTGATGTGCTGACAAGAAGTCCTGTGCGAGGCATGTACACCAAACACAGCCCCAGGAACACGTGGTTTCAGATTAACATGGATAACTTTCATGCGACCTGATAGTACTCATACAATAAGGTCGGGATTTAGGTTTTGCATCAGACCATTGACCATGAGTGCATTGTTTATCAGGAAAAAGGAATGATCAGAGTTCAAGGCATAAATTCCAAGGACTCTTCCACCCTTTCACCCCAGCCCCATCAAACCCCCAATTCCCAATTACTGACAAACAACCTCATACCCCTCAAAAGTCCCCTCGACCTCAAAGCAAGTTTCCTCAGCAGTAACCTCAAACTCGCCATAGAACGAGTCCTCTGCACATCCAGACTCGGTATACAGCTTGACGAAAGGGGTCGTAGCGCTATCGTCACAGGCACCGGCGTAGATGCTCGCGGTGAACGACTTGAGCGGGATGTTCTGGACGCCGCCGCAGGATCCCTCGAAGAACGTTGTTGCTGTCACGCTGGGCACGGCACAGGCGGGGTAGTAGAAGCCGCTGAAGGCCACTTCGACGGTCGCGGTTGCGGTGGCCGCGAGGGTGGGGAGGAGGAGGGTCTGTGGTTTAATGTTAGTCTGGAGATGGCTTTTGGGGAGGGGAGGATGGGATGAAGTGAGGTGAAGGGGCGGACCTTGAACTGCATGATGATGGATGTGCGAGATTGCTTGGAGACTGTGGATTGATGGATCGTACTGAGAGTAGAGACATTTGAATGGCAGGAGGATGCTTTTATATGGACGTTCCCTAAGAAAAACTGCCCAAAGCTTTCCATCGCATGATCTTCCCAACAAGTCGCTGGATCCTTCAGCCCCATTGCATACGTAGTATACCGCGCGCCAAGGCGGCTGGACACTTCCTTCAGAGCAAGATGAGACAGCCTAAAGCCTGCTAAGCAAGATCTTATCTGATGCGTTGCCCTGAATCGGCAAAGTGGGAGCTTACAATAAGCATTCGGTAAGCATTTACGGCTCCACACTGGGGGCCTCAGCCGCGCGGTCTTCTTCTTCAGAGATTCTGCAGCTGACGGAGCGGTGTGAATTGAGTAGGTCTAAAGGTCTAACAGCGTGGCCGGGGGTGAGGAATGATCTAACTACACCCGCAAGAAGAGCCTGCGCACACAGAAGACCGGCAAGTATTCTATGTGGGTGGTGCCCAGCCAGATTCCATACCGACGGTTAAAGCAATAGGTTATGCTCGTTAATATCATGTGTGTAGTATCGCCTTTTGCAACTATTCAATTTATTTAGTGACATGGGGAAGTATCCCTGTACATTCTGTTCGCCGATTTGTAGTACTGAATTTGATGTTCTACAAGGTAAGCCACCTCCATATAGCAGCACTCTCCCCGCCGACTTACATGACTGGATCAGTCACTGAACCTATTCGCTGCCCGGGTGATGACCAGTTTTGCAGCGGTCCTTGCGACCTCGGTGCCGACCTGAATAACTTTCTGCGCCGGGGAAGCAGGAAGAGGGTCCGTATTGTCATCCTCTGCACCAAACCCCCGTCTGATTCCCTTGATCCCGTGATCCAAACCTAAGTTTACCAAGAAAGCCAGCCCGCTGCTATATTCTGCAGTAAGCTTGACCGAAACATCTGGAGTCCAATAGATCGTGTGCCCAGAGGAATACTCACGTCCAAATGGAAACTAGCCTCCTTCCTTCGACGAGCGTTGTCCCTCCCTCCCCCCCTCCCCCCCACCAAACTTCTAGATAGATAAGTGATCAGTAGGGCTTCTAAGTACTAATATATTATAAGACTGGCTTTGGTAGGACAGCTAGGGCCGTAGGTTATAACTTATAAGCCTACATTAAATTTCAATATCTGGCGAGGCATTTTCCTTGAGTTAACCATTACTTTTTTTGTTTATTTTATTAGGGATAACATTAGATATTACATTCGGAAGCATAAATAAATGTGACACGCCCAAGCATACCACCCATACATACATTAACTCCCTGCAGCTGCGCAAGCTTTCCCTGAAACATCTTGCAGTGCGAGGCGTCTACGCGGCCTAGTCTCTGGTCCAAAGCTAGATCCATTTAACTTTGATGGCGGTGTGGTTGAAGGGTATGAACAGCTGGTTCTGGTGGTGACGTCTCCTACACCAGATAATTGTTAGAGACAGTCTGTTTATGGCCTAGCTTGACACTAAGAAAGAGAACCGCTCAAACACCTCCATTGGAATGATTGGTGGATGGCTGATTCATACAAATGACCTCGGGAATCGAGGAGGGGCTCGCCGCTCTAACCATGGAAGCCTTCCATGGTTTGCAGATCATCTGGCGCAAAAGCGGATGTGGCAGCCCTCAAAGACACTTCCACGTAGAGGCTATCTCTGAAATGAACCAAAGTCCTAGAAAACTGCCCAGTTGGCTGTACATGATACATTTGTCTCCCAGCAGACAGCCACGGGTGACGGGTGTTCTTTTAGCCTGTCTGATAATGTAGTTCTTGCCGAGCTTAGTATTTCAATTCACCCACTGTCGTGAATAGGCTGCCCGTTACAAGATACAACAACTGCGTGCCAGACATCATTTCCTGTCGGCATCATGGTGTCTTGAGGTCACGGAGATCACGCGGATCTGAGCAAATCTTGGCAGGACTTTTGAGAGGAGGACCAAGGGCCGAGTAGAGTCTCATGATTTGCAAGATACGCAGAAGCTGAAAACAGTGAGATCTAGATAATTCCAAAGGTGCTGTGGCATGACCTTAGCACAACTAAGTAACCCAATCATCATTTGCTGGGATAACATTACCTATAAACGTCTCGTACAGTTCCCCAAGCTAGAGCCCGGACAAGGACAAGTGCGAGCGAAAGCTGGGCGCGGCGCCAGTATTTAAGACGCCCCAGGTCTCGTCGAAATTGAGGATTTCCATAGCTTTTGATCCACTGAATCTCCAACGAACTTGGTACTCACTGTATGTCTTCATGTATGCCTATAGCTACCAACTCCATTTGACATAGGATTTACAGAACGTGATTGCGAAAGCCAACCCAAGGTACTAGTCGCACAGAACAAGACAGAACATGGGTGATTAACGTACAGTGTCAATCATAGGACAATGTCGAACTTCTCTACAGTTGGTCCTATCAAGGGCACATACCACTTCTACCACAAAGGAGTGCGATCACAGCCCGAGTGGGCGTTTGCCGAGGCCCGGCGAAGGGTTGAAGCCAACGTTGGGACCTTCATGGCGGGTCTACCGAATACTGCAGCCGTCCGATGTGGTGATTTTGTAAAGGGTGATCTCGGCGGAACAATTGCACGCCAGGGGGACTTTCTAAAGCTGCCCACCGTTACAGGTGCTGGTAGCAAGACTAAAAATAACATGGGTGAGCGAAGCTGGAAGGCCTGGTTTGACCTCCACTATGAAATCACGTTTTTCTTTTTCGATTCCGCGCTTACGCCTGCTCTGCCTGATGGATACTCAATCCAGGAGGTAGACGCCGCAATTGCAGCAGGCACCGGTGGTGCTGTATTCTGATTTTTATAACGTCAATGACGGCGAAGAAGGAGGGTTGCTCGGAGGCATACAAAAGTCATTGTATTTATCTGAATTTATGACCTTGAATATCGAACTTCCAGCGGTACTAAGGAGTAGCACAGGCGACTGTTACAGGAGTTAGAAGATAGCAATAATTTTCAGTCACGGTTGATTAATCCTCAAGTCCCCCAAGTTGAATATATGGTGGCAGAATAATCTTCCGTAGTCTATCTGACAACACGTAGGTTAACATGCAAGCCTAGCATGATAGCACAGTAGCGGAAGTTCAGGGTGCTGCCCGCCAAGCGGGTCCATGTCCCGAGAGGAAAGCCCAAGGCTAAACCTTGAAGTATTGAAAGAAGTTTAGTGCGTATTGGCCGTTCCTAAGACATTTAACCCAAAACCACTTAAGCAACAGAGGTCATACTGTAAGCACTCTCAGAGCC
Source organism: Aspergillus carlsbadensis (assembly GCA_025688815.1). Taxonomy (NCBI): domain Eukaryota; kingdom Fungi; phylum Ascomycota; class Eurotiomycetes; order Eurotiales; family Aspergillaceae; genus Aspergillus; species Aspergillus carlsbadensis. The sequence goes on from MU628309.1 coordinate 39,420, forward strand.
ACCAACTCCTCCCTCAACACCCTCTCCATCTCCTCCATATACAGCCTTATATCCTCCGGCTTCTGATACGCCTCGTTGAACTGATACACGAACCGCAATTTCCCACGGAACGTATAGAAATGGAAACCTGACATCCCAAGAACACAGTCACAGGCCAGTTTCCAGTCTTCCACAACAACGGCCGCGTCTCCCTCGCCATCGCCGTAAGACCTCTGCAAGTAGTTCTCCACGATACCAAGACTAGTCACCAGCGCATCCGTGGGTATCGGCGCGCTCTGATACTGAGGCGTCTTGACGACCTGCTCAAGGGCACGTGTGAAAGACGCCTGGACCTCGAGGAATTCGGGGTTCTCATTAAGGTATCCTCTGTAGTACTCATTCATAACAGTCACAAGCTCCCCAAACGTCGCCGGAAGCTCAACCGAGAACGGCAGTGGGAGATAATAATTCGCCGCCGCGACCCGATTATACGGCTCCTCCAGCCGTCCCCGCAGATTAAATTCACAGGGCAGCGTGTACCGCGCCGTATTCGACTCCGGGTCTGCGTACTTGGCCAGCACGGTGATGTACGCGGCGTGGACGGCCGATGTGACAGTTACGTGCTGCGCTTTGCAGGCCCTGATGACTGCGGACGTGGCTTCTTCGGAGAAGACGTATTCCATCGCCTGGCATGGCCCTGCGGGGACTTTTCCGACTTTCGATGGGAAGCCGATGGCGGGGAGCTTGGCTATGTATTCCATCAGGATTGCGAGGCCCCTTTCGCTTTGCGCTGGGGTTGGAGGGCCCTTGGCGCCGATGAGATCATCGAGTGCGGGCGCGAGGCGGACATGTTCTCCCCCGAAGGGGAGATCGTGATTGGGACGCGTCACGGCGCGGAAGAACCGATCCCAGAACATGATCATGCCAATCCCATCGAAAACCGCATGGTGCCCATGGATAACCAGTTCCGACGACTTGGGCAGGTAGTACATAGTCGTCGGCTTCATGGTGCGGCCCAGGCGGTACAGCTCCTCGGCATCGCGCTGGGTATCGACGATGAATGTCTCATCGACCCATTTCTCAATCGCGCTATTATCCAGGACATCGAAGACCTTCTTCCCTGGTTCAACCGTCGTCGCGATATCGGGTTCCTCGTACCGGACCTGTTTCCACGCGTGGCGGAGGGTGGATTCGATGGCGGGGGCGGGGATGTTCAGGGTTACTTTTACCTTTGAGAGGACGGTGTATTGCTGTCGGCCGGCGTAGAGCGCTGCGGTGATGTTGCCGATGAAGACGAAGTACTCTTCCATTCCGCTGAGGGGGCGTTCCCACCGGGTTGGGGAGGTTTGGGTCCAGGTCGTGTTCATGTTCATGTTCGTTGTGAGTCAAGTGGGACGAGAGGGAGAGAAGAGTTGAAGACTTGTGTTGGTGGATCGGATTTAAAATCGAAATGACCGGGTAGAATTCCCACACGCCCCTGGCCAGCCTTTATGCTCGTCCGCCGGAAGCATGCAGGATGCTGTGCTGCGCTGCACTGCAGCGTTTGTACTACCAACTAGTACATGGGTAGACAGCCTCCGAACCAAGAATAATCCAATCAGCTCGCAGAACCCGCAACCCACAAACCAGCCGCGTCCCCACACGATGCAGGACGGAGGGGGCCGACGTGACGCCATCGCACATGGATACCTCGCAGGCTTGTTTGTCTCAGGGCGGCTCGCAAGGCTGAGCGCTGAATTCGACTCAAATTATTCAGCTAACATTCCAGTTGGTGGTGGGTGCGCTAGATATCGCCGGATCCTCATTGGTGCTGTTTCGGAGTCCCCGTGGCGTTGGCGCCGTACGGCAGGCTTTCGGTATCGAAATCCAATCGTGGGTGGATCCCAATCGCGGATCAGTACTTAGTTAGTAACTCGGCAAGTTTCCCCTGGGGCCCGAAACCATATGTAATGGGGCTGTGTTCTGGAGAGCTGGGAGATGTGTGGCGATCACTTGGCCTCCTCGACTGGGCTCGCAAGGGCCCGTTGCGAGTTCTGCGTCCTTTGACAAAGGGGAGTGGGGGAGCGATAGCGATCGGATGGTATCGAATCAGGAAGCTTGCGAACGCGCACTCGCCCAGCTCTGGGCTTTGCTTGATCCGAGTTGAGTTGCGCAGGATGCACCCCGAGGTGGTTAGTCTGGCTTGGGGGCTGAGACTGAGGCTGAGGCGAAGTTCGGGATCATCGCCATCATGCTGGGCAAGACAAGACAATATCCGTGCCTTCCAGCGCACCCACCGCCTTCGTCTTACAGTCGGTGATCACCTGACGCCCGATATCACCTGGCGCCCGCTTTTTCCCATAGAAAATCAGTAAAACCTAACAAGTTTAAACCTTTTTAACTTTATGTATATTTAAGCTATTTAAATAAAAGTTTTAGATCTAGAATTATAATATATACTATTTAATTAATAAAATAAAAAATTATTAAATATTCTATATTATAAGATATATTTTTTTACTATTTTTAGGCTATTTTAGAAAAAAATAACCTTTAGATTATTATAGTATTAATAATAATAGTATTTTAAAATAAGTTCTAATATATTGAAGTTTATAATTTTAGATATATATTAAGGTTAAATATACTATATTAAGGCTTATTTATATATATTAATATTAGTTTAAAATATAATTTTTTTAAATTTTATTATTATTATAATTTATAAAATATTTACTATAAAATATA
>MU628310.1:0-40764 GCA_025688815.1 Aspergillus carlsbadensis
GAATACAGCTTCTCTTTCCTATTTCGTACAATCATAGAAGCCTGACATCTTGTCGCTTGCTAGGACCTAGCTACGAGTGACGACCGACTGCTATCCGACGTTGATCTGATCTCGCCGCTTACATAAAGGTGGCGCCTAGGCCCCTGACCTTGTTAACTAGCACCTGTATTATAAAAGGTACCTAAAGGCAAGCCTTCTTCTTATCTTAGCAAGCTAAGCAGGTGCTCCCCCTTAAGCAGGCGGGCCTAGTAACCAGCACTCCCTAAGCATTAAGCACCTAGATATCCTTGCTATAGTGGTAGCAAGGGTATGGCTGCCCTAGGTTAGTAATAGAGGACTAAAAGGGGCCTAGGGGATAAAGAACTTACAGTACTAGAAGCTAACCCTATTAAGGAGGAGGCACAGGGGCCAGGAAGAGACAGCCTAGAGGCTAAAGGGGATAGCTTAATAGCTAGAGAAGAAGGGTTAAGGGGAGGCGCTGCAAGTGGTAGAGGGGAAGGAGTTACCACAAGTAGCAGAGAAGGGGAAGGCTTTAAATTATTAGAATTACTAATAAAGAGCTACTAAAGGCCTAGGAGGAATATGTATGTTTTTTATAGTAAGCTACTACTTCTTTATATTCTATAATACTAGCGCCATACTAGATAGGACTTTACATTTTACTATTCTAGAATAATTAGCAGGTGTCTAACAAGGGACTAATAGTAAAGTAAATAAGGATTATTATATATAAAAAAGAAAAACAGGTGGTAGTAAGGGTAATAATAATTATATAGTTTATAAAGTTAATTATTTAACTTTTATACTAAACACCAGGCTACCACCACTAACCTAAAGGGGATTTCCCTTGTATTATAACTTTTTTATTATATTTTAGTCTTTTTATTATTATTCACCTATCTACTATTCTTATTATCTTATTATTATTCTGCTTTAATAAGGCTCTAGTATTATTCTATTTTTGGCTTAGCATGATCCAGGATGGATTACCTTTAGAGAGGGGGATAGTTATTATAGTGGGAGCCTTAGGCATCTCTATAAGGGAACTAAGGTAGAACTGCTTGGTTCCTAAACCTGCCTAAGGCCTTAGGCACCAAGCAGCGCATTGTTCCTCTAATTAGGAACCGCATTAGACCTAATTAGAACCTGAGTAAGACCTGAATTGGGACCCAAGTTAGACCCCTTGGCGCTGCTATAAAAATAAGGCCTCTAGAATTACTAAGCTTGCTAATCCTTAGTAATTTATTTCTAAATCTAATAGAATATAGCTTCTCTTTCCTATTTTGTATAATTATAGAAGCCTGACATCTTGTCACTTGCTAGGACCTAGCTACGAGTGATAACTGACTGCTATCTGACGTTGATCTGATCTCGCCGCTTACAGGAATATAACCAAAAAAATATAGTAGTAGATTAAATAGCTAAATAAGCTAATAAAGGAATTCCTAATAAAGAAATAGATATTAAAAGATAATAGTATCCTTTACTTTAATTACTAAGTTTTTATACTAGAGTTATCTATATTATAGGCTAAAATTATAAGACTAAACTATAATAACCTACAAGGCAGCTACTAACAAGTAGACAGGACATAGGAGATAATTAAAAATAAATACTATTAGTATAATATAGCAGCACAAATTTAGATATATATAAAAGAATACCATACCTGCTAAAGTATTATGGTATATTAACATAGACCATATAGACTACTAGAACCACTACCAGTGGCGAAGGCACCCGCAGAATAGCTTACCATGGATTTTATTACAGGACTCCCACCCGCAATCCATAATGGTAATATGTATAATGCAATCCTAGTAGTGGTTGATTAATATACTAAGTTTGTCTGGTACATTACATGCAAGAAGATAATCACTATAGAAGACCTTATAATGCTGCTCTAGACACATGTGTATGTGGTAATTAGACTACTAAAGAATATTATTAGTAACTATAGAAGCATCTTTACTAGTAAACTCTAGTTAAACCTATGCTAGTTCCTAGGGGTCCAGCAGTAAATATTAACTATATACCACCTGTAAATAAATAGACAGACCAAATATTAAAACTAGACACTAGAATACTATCTCTGCGCCTATGTAAACTAGAACCAAGATAACTAGCTATATTAGCTGCTAATAGCGCAACTAGTCTATAATTAAGCAACTAGTCTATAATTAAGCAACTAAGCAGTCCATTAATATATTACTAGTAGAAGTAATATTAGGATTTAAACCATCCTTTTATATTAAGCCAGAACCACTAAAGGCAAATACATCCAAAGACACCATAGAAATTAAAGGGTGGATGGAAGAAGTCCATAAAGACCTAGTTATATAGCTAGAGAAGGCATGCAAAGCTATAAAAAAATAATATAACAAGTAGTATAAGGAAATAACCTTTAAAGTAGGATAAAGTATTATACTTTATATAAAGCATGTTACTAGCACTAGACTAAACCATAAGCTTAGTAAAACCTACCTAGGCCTATTTATAATCTAAGATACATGGGGAAAATAGTTCTATAAGCTAGAACTCCTATTATAAATATAGTAAATATATAACACCTTTTATATATCCCTACTAGAGCTATATATTAGTAATATAGTAAAAGCACCATAACCTAGACTAGTTATAATTAATAGCAAACTATAATACCTAGTTAAAAAGATTATAAACAAGATTAGCAGACCAGACAGCCCACTCTACTTAGTTAAGTGGGTTAGATAGGACAACCCTAAGGATATTATAAAGGAGCTACTAGAAAATATAAAAAATATAAAAGCACTAGAATTATTCCTAAGAAGCTATAAGCAAGATAAAAGGAAAATAAAAAAAGCCTACAAGTAAGGCTAATATAGCCAGGAAGAACCATGCTAGTAAGCCCTTATAAAGAAAGGCACCACTAAATCCCTAACTAGAATAGCAAGAATGCTATAGAGGATACTATAAATAAAGGCATGACCCACACCTAGACTAGGTATAACTAGCATAGCACCTAACATCTTAAACATAAAGTTTAGAGGTAGCGTGAAGATGGAAGAAGACTACTATAATAGTAAAAGAGAATCCACAGGTGTTTACTAGGAAGAAACTATAAAAAAGAATAGTAGAGTTAATACACCCTTTAATATAGTCTAAAAATCATTAGCAACCATAGTAGTGGCCTTAGGACTAGTATAAGTCTAATAATAAATATAAAGGATAATAGGATAAACCAGTGCTAGTATAGGATTATATAAAGTATATAATAAGATTAATATAATATCTACATCTATCTTAGAAACCTAGAAAGTTAGCATACCTAAAAAGGGGAAAAGGAGGCTTATTATAGGACACTTGCGCTTCCCTTACTAATAATAATCATAACTCTAACTCCACGCGTTCCTAACAGCTGTAATAGGCAAGTAAATATAGTCTATAGCCAAGCAATGGCCGCAGGCGCGGGCAAGGTTATTATTAGAAGGGATAGTGGCCTAAGCTTGGTAAAGAGCTATAATAGTAGCCTACTATTATTTGCCACTCCCAGGAGGACGGCCCCGTCAAGCAGGAGGCATGTTGAATAGTAATTAAAAGTCAATAGGTAGAGAAACTATGGCGCAAAGTAGGCTATTTAAGCCATAAAAGGCAAATAAAACCATGGATAAAGTGCTATAACCTACAAAGGGATATATATTATAAATTTATTTATCTATTTAGGCTAAAAGGCTACTATAAAAGTGGTTTTTAAAGAAACTAAATATAAATAGTATAGGTTAATATAGATTAATAAAAAGTAAATATTAGTACTTAGCCATAGAATAGCTAGGTTATATATAATATAAGTCTATAACAAGCAACACCCTAAAAAAGGGCAACTCTAAAGAGCCATGCCATGGACTAACTACATGGACTATTATAGGTAATTAATTACCTAACCCACTACATGCTTCCTCCTGCTATGCAGCTAATCCCTAAAGGGATAACTTTAAGGAAGCCAGGTTATAACACGCTTAACTTATAAGTAAAGGTACATACTAAGTAAGAGCCTAAGTAAAAATAACATTATTATAATTAGCAAGAGTTAAATTATAAAAGGAAGCTAGATAGAACATACCTAGCATAAACCACTATAGGCCATGCCACTTACCTACCTTAGGGCCCAACACCTCTACTTTAGGCATAGTAGTGGATTTATTATCTAAAGAATTAGATAATAGCACCACCACTAGCACCCTTTATAAAGGGGTAGCCTGCCTTACTCTTAAAGAAGTAGTAGCACTACTAGAACCCCTTAGCTTGCAGGGCAAGGGCGTAGGGTAGGGACTAAGTTAATAATAATTAAGATTACTAGACTTGGCTATATTAAGGCCCTGGGCAATTCCTATTACTAGGACAGCCCTATTAAGATGGGACTCCTTATATAGCTAATAAGAAAGCAAGTTAGGATACTACATGTAAGACATGCTAGGCACTATAAAAATTATAAAGGATAAAACTTATAAGAATGCATGTATGTTTCTATTACTTATAATTATTATAGGCGCCTTAGCAGCCACTTGCCACTAAACTATAGACAACTCCTGCCCAAAGGCAGTGGTCACAGGCGTGATGGTATGGCTCTACATCTGAATCCTTAAAAGAGGAGGAGGAGGGCGGGGGCGGCAGCAAGGGAGGCGGGGGAGGAGCAGACTTCCTAGGGCGGCCACGGGCGCGACGTACAGGGGAGCTAGTAGAAATAGTAGCCATCTATAGAAGTTAGCACCTGATCCAAACCATAAATATTAGATAGACATGGAAGTAAATCTATAATACCCCACAAGGTGGACTAAAATAAACACAAGAACTCTATAAAAACTATAGCAAATCTACTACTAAAGGAAGTAAATTAAATAGTAAACCCTACTACAGCATACTAGAGGGACTAAATTATATAAGAAGTAAAAAAAAAGCGCAAGAGTATAGGGGGAAGGAACTAGTAACCATAGTAAAGAATACTATAAATATAACCAGCTAAAAATCTTAGGATACATACCTAAAGAGACTTAAAGATAGGAAACAAGACCTATAGAATATAGTAAAAGAGTTAAAATAAGTAAAAGATGCAAGGAAAGGGAGATATATATAGTTTAAAAAAATACTAAAGCTAAAGAAGAAGAAAAGGAAAAGGAAAAAATAAACATGCTTATAATATTTTAGCATCTACATGCTTTATTACCTTTTTAAAATATACTTATAATAAAACCTTAACTAGTCTACTTTAGGACAAAGAATCACGTACCTTAACCACTACTATAGTAATAATATATAAGACAACCCCATGGCGTGGCTAGTAAATAGAGCAAATAGTAGACTGCTAAAGTTAAAGCTATTCCTAACACCTAACGTAATTCCCGAGCGGTTCGCCTTTCCCGGGCGATCCGCCACCTCCTCAAAATTCAATGCACTTGTCAAACTTGAAGCTATTCCTAATAATGTAAAACTAATTAAAATTAATTTAACTAAGAACTATGGTAATTTAGATATTTAGTTCTAGTATGCCCCTGGATACCATATTTAGAACACTTTGGTGAAGCGTGTTTTTAAGGCCTAGAAGGTTGCGGAGTAGAACTACTTGGTCCACCTGTATCTATATTTAACTACTTATTTCTTAACATAATTAAGTCTCTTGCCTCTAAAACTTAAAGGCTATTATTAGGACTTATTTACTACTTAAATCACTTCCTTTTCTACTACTAAATTTAAGATTCCACGTGAATATTATATAATTCCTTTAGCATGAAGGCAGAGTTGTAGATGGCTAGCTCACAGCCCTTTATAAGTTCATCTAATAGTTGTTTTAATGGTGCTAATGGTGATGGAAGGTCTCTATTAAGGAGTTTCTTAACCAAAGAGACTTTCTTATGCAGATGGCGCACTGTATAAGGTATTATAATTATTAAAGAGCTTGTTAAAGCATCTCCATGGCTTAGGGGGGGTGTTGGAGTTATTACTTTAAGATTTAACTCTTTAAGTACTTCCTCTGGTTTAAAAGGAACTATTCCAGCTGCTCTAAAGCCACTTTAAATATTCTAAATTATAAAGACTTGCTCGCGCGTAGCTGGATAGGCTTATAAGAAGTTAAGTTTATTAATATTATTAAACCCAAGGCGCATCTTTAATTTAATAATCTTACTATATTAACACTTTAATAGGCCAAAGCAACTAACATCTAATGGTTAAAGCAGATAAGAAGAGTGGGAAGGCATGTAAATATAGATAATATTATTATCTTTGCACATCTTATCAAACTTAGGCGTAAGATAACTACCATGGCCATCAAGGACTAATAATTAAGAACCCCCCTTAGTACGCCCAGTTATTATAGGAATAAAGTAGTTTTTAAGCCATTTAAGGCCTATCTTATTAGTTATCTACCTATTTGCACTTAGTTTAATCCTCCAATCATGTAGTAATCCTGGTTCTTTAAACCATCCTTGTATATGGACCTTTCCTTTAAAGATAATGCATGGAGGAACGCAGAATCCTGTTAAGCTAATATATTTAATTATAGTAACCTATTCTCGCTGGCCTAGTTGAATTAGATAAGGCCTACCAGGTATATTAGATTAAGTAACTACCTTAGTAGTGTCAGATCACGCCTATCATTCTGTCTTAGGACCAGCAGTCATAAGGATATTCTTATATTAAAGTAAGAAGAAAGGCTTCTTAGGGTTAAAGAAGATAACTAAGTCTAAAAGGTAGGGTGTAGTTAATCTAGTTAATAATAGATAGTAACTAAAACTAATTACAGGTGTAAATAAGTATCTTTAAATACTAAGTCCTAATATATCCTTGTCTATGTTCTATATAGACTTAGCTATGTTTGCACCATAGACCTATCTATGCCTTAGCATATACCATCTATGCTCATAACCCTAATCTGGCCTAGCATTATAGCCTGGCTATGACCAGCGCGGCATATTATTCCTCTGTAGTTGTTACAGCGCTAGGCTGCAGCACAGTGGATCCATTGGCTAATAATATCTATGTTCTCTAACAATCCCCCTCTTTTAAGGTCTTTGTCCCAAAGACAACTAATAAGTAGCGCTGTGCCTAGGTAAGTGTTAGTTAGCAACTTATCCTTCTTAAATATTATTATACTAACTTTTTATAATATTTTCTAGAGCAAGTATTTTTAAGAACAAGCTTGCCTATTAATTTAAAGAGAGTAGTTTTATAATAGTTATTCCTTGCACTTACTACACTTATCTTAACAAACCATGTATTAAAGTTAAAGGTTTAAGTTGTTGCAAAGGGTGTATGGCTAAAGGTGGTTAGTTCTAGTATGTTAAGTTAAAATTAACTTTCTTAGATAGTGAATGGTGGCGTCTTATAAATGCCTAGAATAAAATAAGAATAAAGAAAAAGGAAGCTTTAGCACTCTTATCTTATCTTAAAAAGCAAGATAATCTTCTTTATAAATAGGCAGGCAACTTTATTGCTCATAACATTAAGGAGATTAAAGAGCTTGAAAAGCTTAAGGTAAAGGAGTAGAGATAAAAGGAAATAGATAAATAGAAAAAGAGTTAGTTAGTTATAGTATTAAATAGTAATAGTTCTTTATAGGTGGCTTTTAATACTAAGGTTTTAAAAGCTTTTATATTACCTTTTTTATTAGACCCTTTTTTTAACTAGTTTCTTGCTGGAATTCCTGAATCTTCTTAGGGTAGTTTAAATGCCTAATAGGTTCCTATAAATTATTTTCTGGTAAGTAACCCTTCTATCTAATAAGATAATATATCTAACTATTCCTGGTTTCCTGGCCTAGAATCTTTTCCACTTTATATTTATTGTTGGCATTGGTTGCTTTATTATTAGTATTCTTAGAATTTAATATTGGTTCTAGCAATAAGATATAAAATACTAGGTAAACTTGTATTTATGCTAGTAGTATTAAGTAGTAGTTATTATTTGCAAGCTTCTTTTTAATCTTAAATAGTCTATATTTTATAGTATTAAGTTTATTACTTAGTTATTTACTATTAATATTAAATTTTTTCCTTTCTATTATTTATTATAGCAGGTAAACTCTCTCTCCCTCCTTTAACTAAGGCGTGTCCTCACGCTTCCTATTATAGTAGTATTTTATTTTTTTTTAGCCCATCTAATATCTTTTGTAATTAAGTTATATAATACACTTAAATATAGAACCTATATTAGTGCTACTAGTGGTCTTTTATCTAGTAGTAGTGCTATTTATAACATCCTTAGATTTCTTCCTAAGTTTATAAAATAAGGTATATAATTTATTATTACATTCCTTATATTATTAATTATAAACTATGCTATTAGCAAAAGTTTAACCTAATTATCCTAGTTCTAGTTAAGGTAGTATTATAAGTATTATTTAATTAACTAAATTATTTGTTCTAATTACCTATTAGTTTACTAGTAGTGTGTAGTAAACATGTCTTGTCTTGTCCCACTAGCTTTTATAATTATTTTCTAAAACTTTAATATGAATAGCTTGTCCCTATTAGATGTAAGACTTTATGGCAGTCCTATTTAAGTAAACACTTCCCATAACATTAGCAATGCTAGCTATTTGGTGGTAAGACTTGCTAGTGTTGGTCTAATAATTATATACTTTATTAACTTATATATAATAATAATTATATTAGTGTAGACAACTTTCATAATTAGATCTATTAATAGTGGTAATCCTATAATAAAATCAACTATAATACTTTCCCATAGCTTATTTAGTATTTTAGGTATCTTTATCTTCTTATAGGGTTAATATCTACTTGGTTTATTCCTATTATATTTATTATATTATATAATATAGTTCTAAACCTGTTAGTGTATTCTTAGAAAGAAGTATGCTTGTTAGATTTTCTCTATTATCTTATTAATTCCCTAGTAACCTTTAGCTAGTAGGTTATAATATACTTTAATTACTTCCTCTATTATTAAATTAGGTACTATAATTAATCTATCCTAAAGTAAAAGTCTATTACTTTCTTTTTTATAGGTAGCTCTGTAGCTCTATCTCTAAAAATATTTATTATTCTTTTATTCTCTCTTAAGGCGTACCAAGAACTTATAATTATTAATTATGTATATGGTAGTAAGCTTAGCATCCTGGTTAAATCTAAGAACTTCCCTATCCTTATAGAATAAGTTTATTTCTAGATTTTTAACTTTAACCATGTAGTCTGGCCTTTGGCTTAGCATGTCTGCAGCAATATTCTTTTATTTATTAATGTGCTTAATCCTAAACTAGTATTATAATAGCTCCTAAGCCTATTAAATCTATTATCCTTTAAGTTCCTTTATTATTATAAAGTATGTTAAGTTCTTATAATTAGTTTAAATAATAACTTTATGCTTTACTCCTTTAAGATAATATCTCTATTTCTTAAATCCTTCTATAATTACTAAAGTTTCTTAATTATAGGTGTTATAATATTTTTTTATATTAGTTATTTATTAAGAGTAGAAGGTAATAGGTTGCAATTTCCTATCTATTCCTTTCTACTTAAGAACTATCCTAATTACTCCTCTAGAGGCGTTTATTTTTATATAAAATTATAACTCCTGGTTTACAGGCAATAGGATTAGTACTTTTTTTATACTTGCCTTAACTTACTTAAAGGCTTCCTATTACTTATTCCCCTAAATAAATAGTTTGTTATCTTTTAGTAATTTTATTATTAGTTATATAGTTTTAGCGTGTTAATAGAGATACTCTTTAATATATCCTATAATTCTAAGAAATCCCTTAACTTATGTCTTATCTTCTAGCACTAGCTATTTAAGGATTTTATTAACTTTTTCTTATAGTATCTTCCATCTATCTTATATAAAGATTATTTTAAGGTATTTAACCTTTATAATATTAAACTAGCATTTCCTAATACTTATTATAAGTCTAGCTTTTATTATTATCTATATAACTTCGCGTATATGCTTCTCGTGCTCCTTAGGGTTCCTGGAGAAGATAATAATATTATTAAAGTAAATAGTAATAGTTTTATTAAGATATTCCTATAGGACATGTATTATAAACCTAGTAAATTTAGCATGTAACCATGTGAGTCCTATAGGTGCCATAACCCATTTATATAGTCCTAAATCTATTAGAAATGCTATTAACCATTAGTCTTCCTATTTTAATAGAAGGTTGTAGTAACTTTATTAAATGTTAAATATAGTAAGTCTTTTAGCTCCTTATAGTAAATCCCTTTTTTATCTTATATATAGTGCTTGGTTTATATTATTAATTATTAGGTTATTTACCTATTAAAAGTTAATAACTATCTACTTTTTTTTATTTTTCTTGGGTATAAATATTGGTTGTAAAGAGCATAGTAAATTAGATTCTTAAATATATCTAGCCTTTAGGAATTCTTTTATAAACTCTTATTTAAGTTTTAGCTCTTCTAATAATTTCCTAAACTATTATAATTACTTAAGCTTATTATATGCTCCCTTAACTAATAGTATTTTAGCTTTATAGTAATTATTATGCTTTAGTAGTTAATACTTCTTTTTTATAAATAGTTTAATAAACTTATAGTATTTCTTTGGTAGTTTTTTAAGGACTTTAGTAAGTTTCTTTTTATAAACTTCTTTTAGCTTTAGTTATATAGCCTTATTACTTTTTATTTATAATTATGTTTTACAGGTCTTGGACCTTAAAGTGTTTTTAGCTTTTATTATTTTATTTATTAGTAGGGTTTTCCCTAATACTCCTACTATAACCTAGATCTCTATATTATATTATTATTCTTTCCTAGTTTCTAGCTATTATCCCTTAATCCTAATCTTTCTAGCTATCTAGTCCATATCTAGGTTCTGCATGTGTAGCCATGTTATTCTAATAATACTATTATAGAATTCTTGCTCTATGGTAGGTACCACCTTAAACTTTAAGTTTTCTAAATATTCTCCACTATTAAGCTATAGCTTGTCTATTACTAATACTAGTGTATTATATAGTAGCATTCCTTTAAATCTAAAGATTTATTAGTTATATCTAGCTGGCTTTATAGGTATGTTATATATTTTAATAAATCTTTTACTTAAAAATTATTCTAAACATCCTAAATCTAACAAGATTCTTGCATGCTTCCTATTTAGTGTTATAATAATTACTATTAATTTACTATTTTTTATAGAAAAGAGGTTTACTTCCCTCTAGTGCTGTTTATAGTATTATTATAGAATATTACTCTAGTTCCATGGTTTAAACTTTCCTTTCTTATAGTAGAATGCGCAATTCTTAACTTTGTAGTTATATATACTAAGTTTTATATAACTTAGGTGTCCCTATTCTTCCTTTATATAGTCATAGTTATCTTTTCTAAGTAGACATCTAAAGTTTGTTCTTTGCAACACCTTTAGTAACTATAAAATCCAGTAGTAATTATATTTAGTATTCTAGTGTTGTGTATAATTTATATTATAATATTCTATCTAATAAATTTCTTGGTGTGCCTTTTTACTTAACTAAGGATAGTATCTGCAAGAGTATTATCGCATGTGACCTAGAATTCCACTGCATAAGCTTGTTTCTTATTTATTTAATACTCTCTTGTAGTCTTTAGTAAATTTAATATTAACTTTTCTATATACCAGGTATTCCATAAATATCTAATCTTTATATTATTTATACTTTAAGATATATTTTTACTATATTTTTCCTAATTCTTCCTAGCAAGTTGCACGTGCTGGTAGGCAACTACAAGGTTTATTATCCTTAATATCACTTTCAAGTGGGGTTTTAGTCTAAGTTTCACAAGTCTTATAGCAATTTATTACCATTTTGTTGCTAATCTAAACTATTAAAGGATCTTGGTGGAACTTCTCCTTTAAATCCAGGATCTCACAATTAGTTGTTGTTGATTACGCTGCTCTTATAGTCTATATTAGGGTGAGAGGTTCTTCCTTTAATGCTAAGCTATATCTCCTGTTAGAACTTATAGAGCATCCTTTACCTTACTTTAGCTTAATCTTTTTAATAATTTATTAGAGACCTTTAATTCTAGTCTCTCTATACCATGTTTTACATGCTTTGTTATACTTTATCATCCATTCATCCACTTAATTATTAGGGTGAATTGCGTGTCTAAGTAATATGCTAGATACTTCTTCCAAACTTATGTCCAAAGCTAGCATTATATTATTCTGTAGTCATTTGTTCTTAAGTGCAGTAATTACTTAATTCATGTGACGCACTTCCTAGATTGCTTGGTTTACATCTATAACTACTTTCTTAAGTTTTTTATTATACGCGGCGAGGGTAAGTTACTTAAGTCCAGTACTAAGTATCTTATGGATTACTTTATCTTTTTCCAGCAACTATATTATTTCATCTTCTAGAATTTTATTTATTAATTCCATGTTATTCCTGTCATTGCTTATTATAGTAATTAGTTCAGTTATTATATGGGCAGTATTAATCTTAATATTGTGGGTTATTATATAGACAACATTAATTTCTATGTTATGGGTGGCCAGTCTGTTTTTCTTATACTTTAATTAATAATCCTTCTTAACATGTCTAATTTTTCCACATTTAAAACACTTTCTAGTGAATTATCTTTTCCTATATAGTCTATCCTTTTATTCTCTAGTAGTAATAGCTATATTTATCTTAATATCTCTATTTTAGTCTTGTCTAACCTTCTTTCTATCCCTAAACCACTTGTTTTATTTCTTCTAGTCCATCTATTATTTAAATTATTTGTTCTTAATCCATAATATGGTATTAATAAGTTTATCTAAGTTATCTAGCTAGTTGTTAATAAGAACAAGAGCATCCTTAGTCTTGTCTCTAAGTCTAGTATAGTATTAGGATATAAGGGCTTTGTCTCCCCATGCAAGGTTAGATGCAAGCTAATAGAATTTGGTGGTGTATTTACTAATATTTATTTTACCTTGGTATAGGTTAGTAATTTTTAATTTAGTAGTTTATTAGGCATCTAGGTCTTTAAAGGCTTTGCTAATCTACTTCTTGAACTCTTTATAGTTCCTAAAGATCTTTTTAGTTATTAGTTTCTGCTTGGTGATAGTGTTTTTATTATAGTCTTACATATATAGCTTGAACCATGCAAATGCTGGACCTCCAAGGTATGTTCCTGCAAACATAACCTTGTTGTGCTTGTTTGCTCCATCCAAGTTATTGATTTTAATATGCATGTCCATAAAGGTTAGATAACTTCTAAGGGTTAATCTCTTACCTTTAAATACTTCTACTTTATTAGCTTTGATTCCCTTAAATATCTTAAGCTAATAAGTTTTAGCAAGCAAGTGGCTAATAGCCTCTTCAAGCTGCTTAATCTTATCTTTATTTATAAGCTATTTAACTAGCACAAGGTTCTCCTTTAAGGCAGATGCCTGTTAAGTAAGTTTTCCTTTATTATCACCCATGTTAATGGTAAATGTAATACTCTTCTCTTTTAAAATAAGGGTCTATTATTATTAGATCACGCCTATTATTCTATCTTAGGACCGGCAGTTGTAAGGATATTCTTATATTAAAGTAAGAAGAAAGGCTTCTTAGGGTTAAAGAAGATAACTAAGTCTAAAAGGTAGGGTGTAGTTAATCTAGTTAATAACAAATAGTAACTAAAACTAATTATAGGTGTAAATAAGTATCTTTAAATACTAAGTCCTAATATATCCTCATCTATGTTCCGCATAGACTCAGCTATGTTCATACTATAGACCTGTCTATGCCTTAGCATATACTGTCTATGCTTGTAACCCTAATCTGGCCTAGCATTATAGCCTGGCTATGACCAGCGCGGCACATCATTCCTCCGTAGTCGTCACAGCGCTAGGCTGCGGCGCAGCGGATCCATTGGCTGACAATATCCGTGTTCTCTGACAGTCTGATTTTTAAGATGGTTGGCGGATCGCCCGGGAAAGGCGAACCGCTCGGGAATTACGTTATAATTATGGCTATAACCTAAGAGTTACCCTGCATTTATAACCCTAGAAAACCACAAGGAGCTTACAGGCCCTGTAATAAGAACCTATAATCCTAAGGGCGTGATTACTGCAAGGGGGAGGATAGTGTTAAACTCCTATAGCCACCACAGGTGCGGTGTAATGCGGCGCCTCAGGCACCATATCCAGCCGCCTGCGGAACCATGTGACACGTGGCCACGTATCCTAGCCGCAGGTCTTTACTTTATGAAGACCAGTAATTAGTTTAACTACACCCAGATATACGCAATGGAACCTCTCTATTCCGCTTCAATACCATTCATATCCGCAATATTTACCTTGCGGGTTACATATAGCCACTAGTTACCTTCCTAATAATTAAACCTGCTACTATATATAATCCCTATATTAAGAACCTTATTTATTAGCTTATAACCCTCTAGTATACCTATAAGGGTAAATATACCTATATAAAGAAATATAGGGCTATAGTAAAAAAGGTGCTAGATAAGGTCCTTTTACTTTAAAAGGAGCTAGATTACTAGTATACTATACTTAAAAAGCTTTTTAGGTGTCTTAATACCTAAGGAGCCTAAGAACCCTATAATCTATCCCTAGAATAACTAGTCCCCTTAGGGATAGTACTTAATACTTTTAGTGCCCCTTAGCATTAGGCTCTAGTAGCTAATATCTAACTAACCCTAGAACTATAAACCTTTAAACCTTTATAGCCCCTAAGGCAGGCCTTATATAGCATGCCCCTTAGGGCTTACCAGGCCTATAATACCTTGCTAGTAGGCCTTGCTCTAGGCCTTAAGCCTTTACTAGTTCCCCCTTATTTTTAATAATCTTCTTATTTTCTTTCTACTACTTTACTATTATATACTACTATTTTTAGGGCTTCCTTCCCCTTAAACAAGCCCCTAAGGCACTACTTAGACTACTATCCCTTAGGGGCCTGTACCCCTAACTAACTATTAAATTATCCCCTTACTATCTATGATATACTATAACCCCTAACCTATAATACCTATATAAACTAGTGCCCCTATAGCTAGCACCTAAACAAGCCCCTAAGGGGGGAGAGCTATAATAAATACAACCTATAAAGGTAAACACTTCCTCTTTCCCACCCCTGGAATATCTCCATTGTTTCGCGGAACTCTGGTAAGGCACGTGGCCCGACTCAATACCATCCCGTATACCAATTTCTGGTACGTACCTTGCCCCGGTACCTTGCCTATTGTTCCTTGATGGGTCCTTCCCAATCCCGCGATTCCCTGGCATCTTGGGATCTGGTCCCTGATTCGTAGAAACGGTAGCGGAGTTCTCTCGAGCCGCTGCCGCGCTCCCAGGGTTTCAAGTAGGATCCTCTTGGGCTTGGCTCGATCGGGTTTAGCGCTCAGGCCCCTGAGCAATGAAATCGCTCTTTCACCGCAGCGAGCGTGACTGCGGCGCTAAGGATTCTTTAAGATGTCCAGATCAGAAATCTGCAGCCCTCCACAGGCCATGACACGGCTCCAAATTTGTCGGTGCTACCACCTTGATATTGCTCTGGAAGGTCTTTTCCTTATTCCTCCAGCTCCAGCAATTTAGCCTCCCGGGTAGATTCACATTAACACCTCGAGGTCAGGTACTCAATGTCCATATTCCAAGTGCACAACCAGGCCTTGACTGCGAAGTTAGCCTCAGGATGCGCCTGATTGCACAAATTTATTCTAGCTCCAGCGAATGAATATTTTAGAAGACACTTCCAGTGTACAAGCGTGGCTCAACCTGTCACCCCACTGGTCACCCCACTCATATTGATCCTCCAGGTTGCGCGACTGGTCCTGCTAAAGTCGCATCTACGAAACCAACCATGGTTACCAAGGAATCGAAAAAGGTGGGCCGACAATTCGCTAAGATTCACTTTCTCTAGGCTTCAGATCTCGGGCAACTTGGCTCTCTGTAGGGGGAAAGTGAAATCTTGGAGACGAGGCCTCAAGGATTCTTGCTTATCAATTTTGTGTCCACATTTCTGCCAAAGGACCCTGGAGATTATCAACGTGTCATTATGACGCATCCCAGTATCATCTGTCGCCGTGCTATTATCAGAATATAAGAGCCTACGTTTGATCTAGAATTTAAGCTGCTCTACAATGCTCTGCCTTCTCACGGATACCAAGTTTCTTCTGGTGTACTCTTTTAATCGTCCAATATCATGGAATATACGTGTACAGACCATGGAGAAGACTTTTGTGGCATGGGTGAAGCGATCGAGCACTTACACCGCCATCATGCTAGCTTCATCCACCGTCCTGGACGCCTAGGAGCTGCAGATAGCCATGGACACATCTGGTACTGTTTTGATTGTGAATCCAAGTATTTGAATAACCATCGAAGCTTTGATTCGCATAAGGCTATGTGGAATCATCTTAGAGATCGCCATGGTCTCATGCTGGACTATTTGATGTGAGCTTGACGGGAATTCGACGCGTATAAGTCAAATCCTATCTGGCCCAACCACAGACTACCAAATGGGTTATCCACTGGTGTTCAAAATTTACGACCCAAGCCCTCCAATACTCCCCGTGAACAACCTATGATAGGGCAATTCACCCAGACACGGCCTTGCACTGTATCCACTGCTCTTCGCAGAATCGTACACAGCGTCCATGTCCAGGTACCCACAAAGATACGGAGCGTTCTCACGCGGGGTGCTAGCCCCAGGTGCCCCCAGGACCTTGGATCCTATGGCCCCTGCAGACCTAGCAAACCAGCTCAGGCATAAAGTCCGAGTGAGCTGTATCCTGGCCCCGGATGGCATAATCTGGAATCGTTACAAAAACAAAACCGTGGTTATCATCCGCTTTCAGCTGCGGCCAATCGAACCCCCAGGGTACAAGATGAGAAGCTTTGAACTCGACATTTCGTTCGCCCCTGTGTCCCATGCGAATTCCTCTTCAGTGTCAGGAGGAACATCGGCCGACACCGCCAACTCGGAGTCATCCTATCCATCAGTATGGCTACTGCAAAATCCGTTTCCAAACCCATTGCCTGAATACATCGAGGGGCGACCTTGGTCAGAAACTCACAGCCAAGGATTCACTGTCGAGCCCTCAGTTCAAGTGGGAGCTGGAGGCGGAAATTTAGGATCGCTTTTCCGAACGACCGAGAAGTCAATTATTCATAAATGGCAGTTTCGAAGTTATGCGATTGCGGATGAGCACAATCGCCCAACGACAGCTAAATGGGTATGGGAATCGAACAAAAGTAACCGCCAGGTGGAAAGCCGCGGCGCGTTGCATGCGGCGGTCGCCCTTCACTCCTCAAGAACTGATGGCCTTTTGCTACAGTGTAAGGTCGAGGGAAGATTATGCAATGGATGGTGGTGGGAGAGATTCAGGACGAAGAGATCTGAGCCTGCCATATGGCTCGCAGAATTGGGACCACCGAGTAATGATTTTGAAAATCATTTCAAGAATCTTGAAGCGCGTATAAAGAAGATGAATATGGTTGAATCCCCGCGTAAGTGGCCAGATCTATGCTAAAACAAATGATGCTAATTAAATAGGCGAACGGGAGCCAGTATAGGTGGAAATCATGGCGTATATAGCGCTACCAGTGTGCGTTATGGTTTTCATATTAATAAGGTCATTTATATACCATATTGGTGGGTGAATTAGGCCATTCTTCAGTTCGTTTTGGTCTAGCCTTTAGTCAACACTCTCAAATTCTTCGGCAGTTTTGAAGGGGTCGATGGGCTGGTGTTTGTGCTGTTATTCTTTCTTTGCTGTGGTTAGCATCGCACAGAATTTAAGGTCCTTCTAAAATTATTACTCCGCAGTAATTACTGAGAAGGCCAATTTTGGCTAGTCTGATACGATCAGGTTAGATCACAATATTAGAGGTGCACATGGTGAAAGTGCCTTGTTTAAAGCGATTTTCTATAAAAGTCATTGGTTTCATCGATTACTCCTGGAGAAATTTTGTGGATTACACCATTATAAGTAATTCTAGATCCACTATCCTTCACGCAACGGCACTGGAAGGTGACTGCGAAACACTATATATCTTGCTTCGTGCAGGTTTAAAACAAATGAATATACTTCATCGTAATAAGGACAATCTGATAGCATCAGAAATGATCCTTAAACGATCAATCATTCCAGATGGGTTCGAAAGCTCATTGGAGCTCCTAATTTCTGAAATTGCATCCAGGCACTATTAGTTTGCGCGGATAGAGTTGACATATATGAAGAAGCCACAATCATACATTCCTTACTCTCAAACATTGTACCGCTAGTGGTTGTTATAGCGCCCATGCTTTGGAGCAGTTGAATAAGATGTTGGTGGCCTACTAGTAAGGTGGCCTAAAGAAAATCACCATATTAGCCGCCCTGCGCGTTAACATCTGCTCCCTTTTCCAAGGGTAGTTAAACAGTCTCTTGATGGCTCTTTGTTAAGGCGGCATGGAGAGCACTACCATATTCGCCGCCCTGCGCGTTGGCATCTGCCTCTTTGTGGCGTCCCCTTGTCAAGACAAGCGTCCCAACCGAGACGCGCCCGCTAATAAACTTGATTAATAATGTTTTATTCTAATGTAAGCAATCCTTACTAACGTAATTCCCGAGCGGTTCGCCTTTCCCGGGCGATCCGCCACCTCCTCAAAATTCAATGCACTTGTCAAACTTGAAGCTATTCCCAACAACCGAAAACTAATTAAAATTAATTTAACTAAGAACTATGGCGATTTGGACATTTAGTTCTAGTATGCCCCTGGATACCACATTCAGAACACTTTGGTGGAGCGCGTTTTCGAGGCCCAGAAGGTTGCGGAGTAGAACTACTTGGTCCACCTGTATCTATATTCAACTGCTCATTTCTCAACGTAATCAAGTCTCTTGCCTCTGAAACTTAAAGGCCATTATTAGGACTCATTTGCCGCTTAGATCGCTTCCTTTTCTGCTGCTGAATTTGAGATTCCGCGCGAATATCGTGTAATTCCTTCAGCGTGAAGGCAGAGTTGTAGATGGCTAGCTCACAGCCCTTTATGAGTTCATCTAATAGTCGTTTTGATGGCGCTGATGGTGATGGAAGGTCTCTATCAAGGAGTTTCTTGACCGAAGAGACTTTCTTATGCAGATGGCGCACTGTATGAGGTGTTGCAATCATTGAGGAGCTTGTTGAAGCATCTCCACGGCTTGGGGGGGGTGTCGGAGTCATTACTTCAAGATTTAACTCTTTAAGTACTTCCTCTGGTTCAAAAGGAACTATTCCAGCTGCTCTAAAGCCGCTTTGAATGTTCTGAATCGTAAAGACTTGCTCGCGCGCAGCTGGATAGGCTCGTAAGAAGTCAAGTTTGTCGATATTATTGAACCCAAGGCGCATCTTCGATTCAATAATCTTGCCATATTGACGCTTTAATGGGCCAAAGCAACCAACATCTAATGGTTGAAGCAGATGAGAAGAGTGGGAAGGCATGCAGATACAGACAATATTATTGTCTTTGCACATCTTATCGAACTCAGGCGTGAGATGACTGCCATGGCCATCAAGGACCAATAATTGAGAACCCCCCTTGGTACGCCCAGTTGTTGCAGGAATAAAGCAGTTTTTAAGCCATTTAAGGCCTATCTCATCAGTCGTCCACCCATTTGCGCTTAGTTCAATCCTCCAATCGCGTGGTAATCCTGGTTCTTCAAACCATCCTTGTATATGGACCTTTCCTTTAAAGATAATGCACGGAGGAACGCAGAATCCTGTCGAGCCAATACATTCAATCGTAGTAACCCATTCTCGCTGGCCCGGTTGAATTAGATGAGGCCTACCAGGCATATTAGATCGAGTAACTACCTTAGTAGTTGCAATAAGCCCCATAGCGAATCCAGTTTCATCAAAGTTGTAGATATCTTCATCAAGAATACCATGCTCATTTTGAACTTCCTTTAGTCGCTTGAACCAGTCCTTGATAATCCGAGGATCCTCGCAGAGGGCCCTCTGGTAATTATATCGTCGAGCAAAGCGGGTTTTAAGGCTCTCATGGCGGTTGACAAATTGCGTGACCCAGTTCTTTCCAATAGATTTCGGGGGGGTCTTGGAATCCTCTTTAAGGATTATATCTGCCATTTGCCGTACATGCGATGGCCTGGGAGCAACTCCACGCTTATCCCTTGCTTCAATCCACTTTATTAAAGACTCTTCCTAAGTTTCAGTAAGTCTGTGCTGGTGGTTGCGGAGTTCTGGTTGGAAATGTCGGCCCTTTAGTCGATCTCGAAGCGTACCACGCGGTACATCAAAAAGCTTTGCCAGGCGCGTAATATTTTGAATTTCGCGATTCTGAAAACTTTGAATCGCGAGTTGGATTCTCCCCTCTTGCTCCACTGAATTTCGACTCGATTTACGCGGTTTTGACGGCATGGTGGTTGTTTAATTGAAGGGGGTTGGTGACGCGTCTGATTTTTGAGATGGTTGGCGGATCGCCCGGGAAAGGCGAACCGCTCGGGAATTACGTTAAATAGTGGTGGGAGCATGCATTAACCCTAAATAGAATATTCCATCACGAACAAACACACGTAAACAAGTGGACATTGATATTGACACAAACTTCCTAAGAACTTGTTCCTGACACAAAGTCGAGAACACTCTTATTTGATGGATCTGTGACCACTACCTTCGTCCTGCTCGGCCGCGCAAAAAGAGGGCTTGCTTTGCAATTCTCAGTAGTTGTCGCTCTCGTCCTTGCGCATTTGACCTCGTTCTCAGGCAATTTGATAGATCCATCGAGTGGATCTTTTATGGTAACCCGGCTGTTCTTTGCCCCTGGTATCCTGAAGCAAGATACAAGGCCACTATTTGCTGAAGATTGATTTGTTGACTTAAGGAATATCTTTGTTGATCCATCAGCGGGGTCTTTAATTGGTAAACGGTAGCTTTTCCGGCGTGGAATATCGAGCATATTAACCGAGAAATGATCGAAAAGCAGCTGGGAGTCCAGTAAAAACTCCTGGTTGGGCCGTGACAGATCGCCATTAGGCCTCGACAACAAACAGATACTATCAGCTTGGTCTATACAACGGTATGAGCTCAAGGTCCATCGTACTAGAAACTTGGGCTTGACTTACCATGGGACACCACGGGTGGGTAAGCACAAAAGCTGGGAATCTTTCCCTGCTTTTTAGCGGCTAAGTCTGGATATAGTGGTGTAGGCTCCTCGCAGTCCAATGAGGCACTTGAACAGAGGCTATGTTTAGCTCAAGTCGAAGAGGTATAGCATTATATAATCATACCTCTCCCGTTGACCTTCATGTTGATTTGGACACTTGAATGATTGTGAAAGTAGGCTATCAGCTGGTGCATCTCCCGGGTTGACGGCTCTTTGTCTGTAACCATGGGATAAGTAATTCAACAGAGAAGTCAAGTGGAAAGTCTACCGCAGAAAAGATCACCAGGGTGAAGCTTCGAACTTACAGATGTAGCTGGCTAGATATTGCATTCAGAATACTCATCTGAGTATTAAGATCAAATTTGAAGTCTTGCACAAGAGGCTTCAGGAAGGTCCATTCGAGTTTCCGGATGGCTATGCCAACCCTTTCCGCCCAATTTGAGTCTTCGACAGTCATGGTTCCTTTGAATTTTGCAATCTTTTCAACGAAACGTGCCAGTAGGTTTTCTATGTTTGTCGCAACTGTCATGTAACCTTCGAGCTCTCCTTCCGGGACCTGCTCTTTTCGCATTGCTTGAGCTTTACGTAAGAGTGGTTCCAGACTCTTAATTATCAACATTAAGGTATCGTATTCTTCTTCCGCTCTGCGACCGTTCCCAAAGGATTCTGCGACATCCTTCACGAGTTTCCCCCCCGCTATATATTTAGTCAGGATGAGTATATGATGGCCAGTGTAGGAGGACCTACCAATACAGTCACCAATAGAGATCGAAAAACCAATCGCCATAGCTTATTCGGGCTGTGAATCAGTCATGTCATGAGCGATGATGGTAGATGGAAGTTGGCAGCCCTCATGTCGAGATCTTATAATCATCAGTGCGGGATTATCACACCAGAGAAGTAGCAAGGCGCAGACACAGGCTTCTCTCATTTACTAGGTAAACGACTAGGCTGAGCTTACCAAGAAAATCATCATTGCAGTTCGATCTTGGGCATTGAAAGTATCTTGAAACCAATCAAAGGCGGATATTGGCAAGGCTAGAATTCAGCAGGTTTTATGGAGATTGATTTTGTAGCCTTATCCCCTACATACTATGTAACTTTACCTCCGCTTCTGGCATACCTACTTCAACCCATAAATCAGGTAGCTCGTATGCCCATATCCACAAGAAGGGTTGGAATAGGAAACCTATAATTAAACCATAAACAAGTGTTGAGTGAATCGGTTTTCGCGTGCATGCCTACGTATGAGCCTTGTAAATGCACTCTTCACATTGACGAACCACACTATACGCTAATTGGGACCAGATACGTCAACTTTTCGGCCTCCAAGAAGGCTATTAGTTGGAAAGAACGCTAATGCAGGCTAGTCTCACATGGCTGCCTTACGACAACGTCGCCTAGCCGAATATCGCGGTCTTCGTCCAGTCGAGCAATGCCGCAGCCGATGCCAACCATAACACCAATACGGATCGATGGCAGAGAGGCAAGCAGGCTCGAGGCCGTGGTTGCAGCCGGGGTGTATCCATATGCCCCGGCTTCCAGAGAGGCAATCACGATGTTGTGTTCTCCCACGCGGCCCCACGTGTAGACGTTCGTGTCTGTGTGGTGTCTGGCAAATACGGTCGGAGCTGCAGCGGCGCGCTCGATGGGAAGAGCAGCGATCCAGGCGATCGCATAGGAGTCGGCGTCGAGAGCCTTGCGGGATGCCATCATGCACAGAAGCGCAAAAGGCTGTCAGATGGGCGGGGAAAGCGATAGGTTGGGCAAAAAGTAGTAGAGTCAGAGAAGTATGAAGTGGACGGATCCAGTTCATGGAGATGGCGCCACGGACCGTCCCGTTGGTGGATGATCGTGAATTGCAAGGCGGGAATTTGTAATTTCATATTTCCTCAATGAAAGACTGCCGCTGAGAGAGCTGTGACCGGCGATCAATTTTTTTTGCTTTGTCTTGATGTCAGCAGATTTATTTTTGTTTTGTTTTGTTTTCTTTTCTTTTCTTTCGGCCTCCCTGGAAGCACCTATCTGAGGTCCAGGGTGTAGCCAAGCCACGGCCAAATTTGCCCTGGTGTGCCACAGCGGAGAAGACACGTCACGGTTGGACAAATCGTAGTCCAATTATCCAAAATAGGCCAAGGCAGCGGCTAGGACGCGCCAATAAACGATGCCAAAGTCAATTCGCTCGGAAAGCATGGAGCAGCTATTGGCGTGCAGATGCTGTCTGGGAAACGCAATGCCCGCATGATGCCTCTGATGTGCATGGTCACGGATCCGGGAGCGTCAAGGTGCCTCCAAAGTGTCAGAGTTCCATCATATTCAAAAGAGTCGTTGAGCGGGTCCATCAACTCACCTCGGGAGGTTTGTCTGCGAACCAAAAAGTGACAGAGTCCGGTTCATGCTGGTGCACCTGAGGTGTATTACGCGGGGGACATGTCTGGACGCATCCGACCGCTCGAATTGATCGAATTAGCTGTTTTTTGTGTTTGCACTAAACATCACTTGATTTATCATTCTGAGAATGCCCTTTTTGGCTAGTCTGATTCGATCAGGTCAGATCACCTCGACCTGCGAGGCGGTCCCAAACACGACTTCCCGCGGGCTTTTGAGCACCGCCTGCTTTTGTGGCAGCTGGCGCCCGAGTCTTTCTCCAATCACGTTAGACAATGAGACTCAATGGAAACTATTAACCTTAGCGCGACCTCCGAAGGCTACCGTAGGGGTCGGTTATGTCGAGAGTCCATCCTCCTTGTCGCAACGGCTCCCTTGTCTCTGTCCTATGCACATAGCCGACGAGCCCCACCCGCGCTCAGGAGACAAATGGTCTCACTCGGGAGACTTGTTCATAAACAAAGACTGGATTCTATGACCACACACACGCCCAAGAAATGACGCCATTTTGCACTGAGCTAAGAACGCACCGAACTGAGAGCTGGTGTAAACTAGGAGAACACTGATCACGAGACACCTCAGTAGCCTGAGGTTGAACCACAACTTTCGAGAGCCGGCCAGAACGCTTACAGTAGCGCCGTGATTCAGCCTCATGCATGACAGGTCACAAGAGGACGGGTTGGATGAGCCACCATTTATCGACCCCTTCGCATGCAAGCATATACTCTTCATGTTGTTGGCTAAAACTCTCGTAAGTTGGATAGAAATGCCAGCGCGAATCACGTCGACAGGGATACCAGTCCTTTCCAGCGACGCTAACATGTTCCAGGGTATTAGCTTGCCAGAAACCGCGGATATTTTGGTTTGAGTGGATGTGCGTGATGTTTTGGCGTGGCAGACTGAAACGATGTTTCCATGCTAATCTGACCAGTATTCAGCTGTACCAGCCAACCATCTCGGAGAGGAGGTGTGGTTGAGTCATTGCCCTCTTGTCTTGCTGCTTACTGCGGGGAAGACGGGCTGTGGTTGGGCGAGCCGCCACACCAATCATTGGGTCCTGAATTAGCCAGGTCAGCGGCTAATCTTGGAAAATTGGCCTAGCAGCTCGTCCAACCACAGCACGCCGTCCCCGCAACGAGCAGCGAGTCAACACACCAGGACAAGATTGCCGGTTGCGCGACCACACCTTGAGCCTCTTTCCCGTTGGTCAAGATCATGAGCTGGCGCCTTCTGATGCGACACATTCCGCAGCCTGAAATGAAGCGCCTTCTTAGGCAGCTGGGCACCCATCTCAGCCACATCATCTCGCTTCCCAAAGGCTATATAAAAGAAATCTTCAATACCACTCAACAGTCTCCTCGGCCATGGCCAAGAAGAAAAAGGCTCGCAAAACTCCGCAATTATCCATGCCGAAGGTTGAGGAGCCCGCTTCTGACATGCAAGATAAGGAAGGGCAAGGGACTATTCTAGATCTTGTATCTAGGTAAGAGGCGTGCCTTGCAGTCGAGTGAGAGCTTTTCAACGTCACTTACCTACTTTCAGCCTTTATCTCAACTCGGATTACAGTGATTTGGCAATCATCTGCCAGGGCAAAACCTTACCAGCTCATAAGATTGTTGTTTGCCCCAGATCAAAGTATTTCAAAACTGCCTGCTTTGGAGGATTCAAGGTACGAGAAGCAGGCCTTCAAAAATCTTAAAGAAGAAGTCTGACATGCGCCTCGTTATACAGGAGGCTAAAGAGCCGATTCACCTAGACGGCACAGACCCAGTTCTTGTTGAGAAGGTGCTGGAGTTTCTATACACGGATAGTTACACTATCGGATACATTTCCCCGCAAGCTCGATACCCACCGGTCGATAGCAGTAGACGGCCGGAACTCGAAACAGAACATGCAGAAGAACATGCCGCAACTGAAGTTGTGTCCGAGTCAGAAGAGGCCAGCAACAAAGCCACCAAGAGCCTAGACAACATCGCACAAGATCTCGTGAATGAGAAGAGTCCCAGCGATCGAGGGAGTATCATGGATGCTGTCGCTGAATGTCACCCGTCCTACTTCCATGCGCGTATGTTTGGCGAAGCGGACTACTTCATGATCAACGATTTAAAAGACAAAGCAAAGGACCAGTTTCGTTTATCTTTCGTTGACTGCTCAGAGAGGGACTTATTCGTGGAGGTGATCAAAGAGTTATATTCGCCTAGAGCGAACTACCAGGAGTTGAGGAAATTGGCGGTAGACGTCGTGGTCAATAACTTGCCTAACCTTCGAAAGGGATTCCTTCCGGCGGTTGACTTCGAGCTCTTGAAAACAGTGCCTGACTTCGCGATTGAACTCTGTCTTGCCACAGTAGATAGATGTGTGAGCGAGCCCCCAAAGACGAAGCTAAGTCCATTTGCCACAGGCTTTGAATATCAGGAAAGTCGGCCTTTTGGGGTCGCAAAATGGCCGTGACAGGATCAGCAAGCTAATACTATAGAAGATATCCTTTTTCATGGTCGAAGTTTTTGACAGCTTCTGTTAATCCGACGCTTAGTTAACTAGTGATAGCACGGCTGAAATACTGTAAGCGGATGTACGGTCATGACTCCAATTACATTTGTCCCATTGTGAATAACTTCGAGAGAATGGCGGCGAAGTAAAGGGAAAAGATGAAAGAAGCAGCAGATATGAACCCATCTCAGCAATTTAATCTAGATTGAACCCGGTAGGGTGACTCCAACAAAACCAAATTCAAATATAATTCACTTAAATAAGGGTCCCACCCCTGAGGGTTGACTAGAGGCTCTATTCAAAATATCCATCGTTGAGCAACTCCTCTATGACTGCTTCGGGAGAAGCAAATGACTTGACCTTAACTTTTAGATCATTAAGATCAACCTCTGGTCTATTATAAAGAATAGCTATTATTACCTCTAGGGCCTTAGTTATTTGCTTGGCGTGTTTTAGAGCTTCTTTTTAATATTTGTCTTTTCTTAGATTATAATAGCAGGCAGAGTCTCTTTCTACATAGTTATTACATGGAGATAATCCAGAGCACTAGGTTATAGATTTTAGCTTTGCTTAGACATAAATTATATTAAGTACTACCTTAATGCGCTTTGTCTGACAAGAGGTATAGGCAGTGGTCTAGCACTATTGCTTTTACTTTTGCTGGGTTGGCTCTTGCACTTTAATAGAGCAAGATGTGGTGGCTGGGAGAAGTAGTTGCAAGGAAGCTTTTGTAGCATGGCTAGCCATGTTATATAAGTTTGAGGCAACGAGGCAGAATTTTTTGATTATACTTTCTCTTCTAGATTCCCTAAGATCAGGAGTATAAGGTGACTTACTATTTATCAACTCCTTCGCCAAAGTACCAACTACTCAGGGGTTACATAGTCAAACATAAAACCCAGCCCGAGACCAGAGTGCCAATGTATCACGAATTTCTGTGTAACAGTACAAACAGACAAACAATCTATAGAGTTTCACACCAATCATATGTGGTTTAAGCAAAGGGGGCACCGCCAGTGCACGAGGCCTTCCAACTTTTTAGGGCGCAAGAAGCTTCCCTTGTTAGCTTTAGAGCTTAATGGCTGCTGTGAACCATTCTTAAACCCAACCCATAATAATTATGATAAACAATGCATGTGCAGTCTAGATGTTCACCTAGTAGGGATTACTTTCCCTAAGCTTAATCTAGCTTAGTTCCCTTATATCTCTCTATTAATGGACTAGAAACCTAGACTGTTCACGCGCCAAGACCAAGTTTCTTTGTTGAATTGGACAAAGAATAAGACCATGGAAACGAACAGCATAAAGTGGAGGGGGAATCTCATATTTCTAGCCGAAACACCTTGAATATTATACCACGATTGTACTCAAGTCCTCCAATCCAAGAACATGGATCACCTCTGAAGCGTCGATGTCCGCTCCCTTGTCCAAGAGCAGACTGATGATATCTTGATGGCCTTTTACTAATGCGGCCTGGAGATCATTGCCATAGTAGCCGCCTTGCGCGTTGACGTCTGATGTTTATACTAAGACTTCCCTCCACCATAGTAAAAACACCGTTAAACGATGAAGCACGGCGAGCAGTGTGTTGGCGCCGGCCTTCGCCTATGTCGTTGGACCACTACTGTCGGGGCATCATAGCGCTTGAAGTTTATTAGTAGTGCTCGCTTTGATTTTGAAAACAAGAGCACTCGCTTTCCGTTTATGAGATCGTATCGTCACATAACGATGGCCTCAAAAACTTGAGTGCTCCACCGACCATGTAAAGGCTGCCCGTAACAAGTACATCCACGCCATTCTCCTGCGTCCCGATCTCTCTTGCAAGATATACCGCTCTTTCAATAGTCGTTGCAATTGCAACTGTAGCATGAGGATCGATATCCTTCCACACCTTGGAGTACGAAGCGCACTGGTCATGGAATGGTGTTTGGGAGACTTTCGTTATTTGACCTAGTCAATGTTAGTTCAAGTCTTGCAA
Organism: Aspergillus carlsbadensis; assembly: GCA_025688815.1. Lineage (NCBI taxonomy): Eukaryota > Fungi > Ascomycota > Eurotiomycetes > Eurotiales > Aspergillaceae > Aspergillus > Aspergillus carlsbadensis. The sequence goes on from MU628310.1 coordinate 27,927, forward strand.
AAGCGTCTCATTTGCTACTTACTATTAGCGTTATTATCCCTCTCTTGGTAAGAGGTGAATACTATGTGGCGAGGTCTTGCATTATTCGTAATAAGTGCATGCGCCAGAGATTGTACGAGCGACACTCCATCTCGCTCTTCTGACAGATGACTGAAAATAAGGACGCGGCATCTTTCAGAATTAGTTGGCAGCTTTTTTAATTCATATCCCAAGACGTTCACTCACTTATGCGTATTATTGGCATTCATCCCAAACCATTCTCCAACTTGTTCTAAACTCAAAATGTTGTGCGCCCCGTCCACGAACCATCGTACCTTGCCTTCTTCTATTACTTCGAATCTCCCAGTCAGCGAAAAACTCTCAATACCATGTTGAATATCCCCGTTACTGAGAGTGTGGTCGGGTGCCTTGGCTCGCAGAAATGCTTTAGTAAGCTCAAGTGCTAAGGAGCAGTTCAATCGCTGTACTGGAACACTGAGTAATCTACCTTCAGCAGGAAGGCAGTCGTTAGGTGTTACAAATGACAAACTAGTGCCTTTGTCAGCGGCACGATTTCGCATAACGTCGGCGCAGTCTGGTTCCTGGACTACTGAGAAAGCTGGTGCGCTCGATTTGAATATTCCTGCTTTGTGCCAGGCGATACTCTCAATAGTAGGCCCGAGCTGTGCGACATGGTCCATTCCGAGGGATGTGAGACCGGTCACAACAGGATTCTGGATCACGTTGGTAGCATCATACTCGCCTCCATGGTGAACTTCGAATATTGCGGCGTCAACCTCTTCTCTGATGAAGGTGTGAAAAGCCAATAGGGCAAGCAACTGCAAATAACGAGGTTTTCTTGTAACCTCTAAGCCCTGCTTAGTATTTTGAGTCATAATAATATCCCATACCTCGAAGAAGTACCGAGCGAACATATCTTCAGGTAGAGGATGGTCGTCAATTTGTATTCTTTCACGAACGCTTCGCAAATGTGGACCGGTATAAAGCCCAGTGCGCTTAGGATATCCTGTCCTCACGCTATGTGCGCGAAGAAAGCTGCGGGTGAACGCGCAGGTGCTACCTTTCCCCTTCGTGCCACTAACATGAATTATATTCAGGTTGTCGACCTCGTTATCCTAGAACGTATCAGACCAAACAGCGCGTTGCAGTAGTCAATCTTCTGGTACCGAGTGCCCTAAAGTCTGTAGCCAATCTTTCATTCCAACTAAGCTCGGGATGCCTTTGAGAGAATTCTGGTTCTTCGCCGTGTCTTGGGTAGCGGGAATAGGGGGGCCAGGACTTTTCGGTCGGGTTGTGCGTCGTCTCGATTCAAGGAGCCTGAGAGCATTCTTCTTCTGTAAGCCTTAGCGTAGCACAGTTTATGAGAGCAATACCTCGTACGTGCGCTTCATCGTGACGCTTGATATGGGTGTGTTGCGATCGATCCCAACCCTTGAGAATCCGACTCGCCTTTGCTTGTGTCAGCCACTTCGTTGGAGCATACTGCCGTCCGGTACCGCCTGCTCTTAGGGGTCGACCTCGTCGAGTCATCATCCCTTTTCGCTGAGCCGTCCCTTGAATTGTTTGTCAAGCATCTTGGATCCCACACACTTCAGCTCGCATGTGACGGTTACCCCGCAACACCTAGATTGGAAATCCACTTAAGCTCTATGATGTCATTGCTCTTTGAAAAGTGCCTGCAATTGATTTATTGGAGGAAAAAACTGCTCAGAACTTTAACCTCGTACACTTCTCTGAAGAATAATCATCGACCAATTTCCCCTTTCTGGTAGAGATCTTGCATGCTCTTGGTAACGTACTCGTGCCATTGGGAATTAAACATGGGAATCCAATATACCTGAGCCTCTGATGCCATGTTTTGCCTGGCCTCGTGCAGTAAATGCAAGCTCTCCGTCTCATGGCCGGTTTCGAAAAGCACATGAGCGATAGAGCAACGTACTAGACCTGCGTTGAACCCTCTATTCATGTTGAGGCGCTCTAAAGCGGATAAAGCGTGTCTCCAGCGCGAGAGGGCTGGCTCCCAGTCAAACTGCCTATGAGCTGTTCTTGCGAGCGAAATCCAAATCCGAAAATTGTTGAATTGAGCATTATAATCCGGTTCACCAGACGCTAAAAATGCTCGCTGAAGCTCAAGCAGAAGGTCCTCAGCTTGCGCAAACATCTTTCGTTGCAGGTAGGTCTCTGCGAGCGACATTCGTAGCCTTCGGCCCGTGGCGATGTTCTGAGTCCCCTTCTCTTTCATAGGGGCCAGCTCATTGACTAGGAGCTTTTCAGCCTCCGCCGGCTGGCTTACTTCGCAGCGTAGATCTGCAACTTCTGAAAGAAGCACTCGATACCAGCCAGTGCCCTCGAAGTAGTCGTCGAGAAGGCAGTCTTGACGGATAGCGTCAAGTTGAGTTAAGGCTTCCTTAAAGAGGCCCTGGAATCGAAGGATCTTCCCGAGGGTTATGTCTCGTGCTCTCGATGTTATCTTTTCAAGAGGGGAAGGAACCTTATGTATCGGGCTCCACTCCGTCAACTCTGCCTTCGCTTCATCGAGCTTCCCTTCGCGAATTAGATTCTCTGCGAATGAGATAATAAGCTCTCCACGTTGGGCATTATATCTCCTACTTAACTCCAGCTCTCCGTCTCTAGGTGCCGCCGCATCGCGAAGGAATTTGTACAGAGCGCTGTCTGACTCTTTTCTCTTTCCTGACATTCTCATGACTGAGCTTTCCCTATATGCTAGCCAGGCATTAAGATAAAGATCTTCGTCGTTTTCAAGAAGCTTCTTGGTACGGTCAATTGCTTCGACCTTCCAATTTGCATTCAAAAACCGCGAGGCAGCGAGTAGAGTGGATGCAAGTTCGTGCCGAAAAGAGACATGATCTCCATCCCCAAGGCACATGGCATCATACTCAGAAAGAACCCGGCTCAGATGGGGCAATAAATTCCTGCCAATCTCCCCGTTTCTGTGGTGAACGTTAGCTACTGATTTTAGGCGATAAGTTCGGTGACCTACAACGGCTCAAGGAAGCGATTTCTTGGAAATGCGTGACAGACTAGCAAAAGAGCCTGCCAGCGCCATTTGCTCAGATCTGCTGACGATAACCGTTTCGCGGCGCAGTACTGGACAAGAGGGTGAATGGAAAAACTTCTGAGGCCCTCTGATTCTTTGTTGCAGGAAATTAGCGAGAATGAAAGTAGTTTCTCCACAGCCGTATCAAACTCAAAGTCGCCTTGTATGACTTGGACCAAGTCCTCTTCCACACCTTCAATCTCTGCGGTTACCTCGGCCATTTCGCCAGCCTCACTCCATCGTCTCTGAGGAGCGGTACCTCGGTGTAAGAGCATTTCTGGGATCGAGGATGGCTCCAGAAAGGAGAACAGGAGGAGCAAACAAATGGCCCCTGGGGACTCCTGTTCGACTTGTTTGAAATTGATTTCCCATGTTGTTAAGACGGCCTTTTCAGACTCCCCAAGACGCGAGGCGTAGGCAAGAAGATAATCTCGCCGAGTCATATATAGCCTGCAATATTCTTGAAGGCTCCTGTGTCTTGAGCGTATAAATGCCCCAGCCTGCACTAAAGCGAGAGGAAGAGAACCAAGAAGACTGGTGATCGTCATTGCGTCTTTGATATCTCTTTCCGAAGGGCACTGTATTCCGGACCTCTCAAGCAGCAGCTCTACTGCATCTTTCTCCACCAACGGACTCAGGATGTGACCGCTGTCGGCTATGCTGCCAATCACTGCCTGGTCGCGGCTGGTGATAATTATGTGGCCCCAGTTCACTGCTGGGAAGTATTTGTGAACGGGAACAGCATTCAGATCATCGGCGTTGTCAAACACCAAGAGCCATTGTCTGTTTTCAGGCCGAGATAGCCAAGTCCTAACGGCACCGATCTTGTTCTTAGAGTCACCCAACCTAAGAAGGTCATGTAAGCGCTCAAAGTCTGCTGAAAGCGACGCTTGTGATGCCGCACTGATAAAGGCGACGCCCGATGGATATTTAGCCAGATTCTGTATGGCATAATGCAAAGCTGTCTGTGTCTTTCCCGCCCCTCCTACATATAATTAGTGATGACCCAACTCCTCAGGATGTAGCACCTGACCTAGACCGCATATTGCGAATGTACGTCGCCTTTGAAGTTGTTCCGCATCTTCACCAAAGTACGCACTCAGGATACGAAGAATGTCATCTCTTCCGCGGAAGAACGAGCACGGTTGCTTGTTTAGGTCAAACGGGATAGAATCCTCTGTTGGGTAGTCAGCACCTTGACGAAAATGTCTCCAAAGCATCACCATTATTTTTATCCACGTATGGCTGCGTCCCATCCGATGAGCGACTGCGTAGGGTCTGAGCGAATTCTTTTAGCCGAGACAGCAGAGGACGAAAAGACCGATCCTGAGAAGATCTGAACCTGACAATATTTCTGTGGTCAGCAAACTGTGGAATGGTAGTCTCGTGGGGCACGTTCAAAATTGCGGAGCGTTGTTCAACGATCTAAACACAAGATTAGTCAAGTCGAAAGAAGAACTATTTGGAGTAGATATACCATTTTTTTAAGAAAAGGGCCAATGGAGGTGAACTCCAGCTCGTAGAACGATACAAGGCGTATTTTCCCTCTTCTCTTGAGAAAATCCTCGGTAATTTCTAGCAGTACCTCCGAGTCCTTCTGAAGCATTCCAATAAGGGCGCGAGGTGTTCGCAGTGGCGAGAACGTGGAGACGATATTTGCCAGGAGCTTTCCCATAACTGCAAGGCTGCTTCCGTTGTGAGGTGTACCTGCAAGTAGTTGAGAAACAAAGCTGCAAATCAAAATCCTAGACCTCTTACCAAGAAAAAGAATCCCATATACAGACTGTTGTACGCGCTCCTGTTCCTCGGAACAACCTATCAACAGCGCCTTTCTGGTGGCTAAGTACAGATCTGACACAAGTTGAGGGAGAGTAGTCACCTTTTTCGCTACGATGCCTCCCAGGCTGTGGCACACAAACACTAGAGGCCGTGTTTTCTCCTGGTGTCAAATTAGCGAAGTTTCGCTTATATAGAAGTCATTCACTGACATCTTCGGTTGTTCGGAGATCTACTAGCTCAGTGAGTAGCTTCGATGATATGCTACGTAAATCTTGCTGAGCGGTAAAATTTTTGAAACGAGCATTGTATCCAAAGGTCATGATACGAATGTCTGGAATGGCCGCAGGTAGAAGATCTCTTAACCACATTACTGCAGTCTCTGTGTGTGTCCACGTATCGAGGGGGTCCCCATTCAGACCATGGATTGCGACCAGACTGTAACGTCGTTAAGCAGACGCCCGCTTAGATAGATTGAAGTTGAAACAAATTAAGACATAAACTTACTCAAAGACGATGTCATTCACCTGGGTTTTCGTCCCGCTAGCAAATGTGTTTCGGGGCTCGTGAAGAACAATGATGCCATATTCCTTGTCCGTGGCCATTTTGGTAGCTGTCATGGTAAAGTGAAGAAGAGAAGGACGCGGTGCGCTCGGTCTTGCAGTTTAGAGGCACAATCCCAACGGCTTTGTGACACGTGTGACGGCGGGATGAATTGCCGTTCGTGACCTGCAAGTTACGAAATGCCACCAATACCATTAACTGAGGAAGCGCCGAACCCACTGTCCAGCCGTATACGTCCGACCATTGGATATTGGCAACTGTCTGTGCAGCCATTTGGGCACAGCGTATCCTTCTGGACCTCTCACGGGCGGCTTGACGTTTTACTCGTTGGAGTCAAAGCCTGAGGGAACATTTCTTGTGGGATGAGTGTGCGCAGGTGATCAGGTGATGTTGACTCAGCACTAAGATTCAGTGCATATCGGGGTGACGTTCCAACCGGGGATCGCTTGAATTCGCAAAACTAGGTGGATTTTCGGCTTTATATGGCCTCTTAGGCAGATTCAAAAGAGTACACCGTGGTTGATGGGCCCAAAATATCCCGTGAACTTGCCAAGTCTGCTGTTGCAGAAGTCAAAGGTGGAATGTCAAGGTTGCAAAATGCGGCAGAAATATGAGTGGTAATATAATTTGACGATGCGGACCGTACCGTCCCGTTGGGGTCTCGGCTGAATTGTGACGTGGAAATTCGGGACTCCTTGTGTCTTCGGTTAGGCCGCTGCCAATCAATCCTGTCGGCTTCACTGTGGGGAAGAGGTGCCGTTCAATCATCCAAAATTGGCCAAGGCACCGGCTACGGCGCGCCGATAAACGATGCCAAAGTTACGGATTATAAAGCCTGGAGCAGCAATTGGAGAAGGCTGTTTGTGAGACGCATGCCCACAAGAGGCGTCTAATTTGGATGGCCATGACTTCGTGAGCTTGCGTCTGCCCAACGCTTATGATTCCACGACTGGACCAAGTGGGCCAGCCATGTAAACTCGGAGCTCACGGAAGTCAAAGCCTGTTCGGTCGTCGGGTCACTAAAATTCCCCAATGGAGTTTATGCATGAACCAAACGTGACGGACAGTCCAGTTCAGACCGGGACAAGTGAGATGGACCGCGGGTGGACATGTTGACGCTCGCGACTGCTCAAATTGATTGAGCCTGAGCTGTTTGTTGTGTTTGCAGTAGCTGTCACGTGATGGTAGTTCTGAGGCCAGTTTTGGCTTGTCAGATTTAAATCAGGTCAAATGAACTCAACCTGCACAGCAACCCAAAGGCGACATCGCACGAACTTTTGAGAATTGTCTGCTTTCTTGATAGTCGGCGCCCAAATTTTTCTCCAATCGGATTAGACCATGAGACGTAAAGGAATACATTATTTTGAGAGTGCATCCTCTTCATTGCAGCTCGGATTTGCAGCAGCCCCCTTATCTCTGGCTTATGCACGTATCCAACGAACCCAAACCGCGCCCCGGACACAAACGGTATTACACAGACGGCCCGTTTGCAAAGAAAGACTGGATTTTGCGACCACATAAACGCTCAAGGAGAGACCCCAGATATCTCTATCAGCCCACGTTTTGGGATCGTCTCTCGAAGGTTCAGCTCACCAAACGCGCCCTAGTTGAACTGAATAGACAAACGTCGAACCCTAACTCCTCCACTCAACCACACAACCCAGCTTCAACCCCGCAGCTCCTCTCTGGATGAAGTTGCTTGCCTGAAACGCCTGTCTCGACTTGGAGGCCCTGATCTCCGTGATTTGACTGGGGTAATGTGTCTTTGCTGATGGGCTGAGTCTGTCTAACATCTATAGTATCCACACCCTATGGCGCGGAGAGCTCGTTCAAAATCAATAGGTTGGTCAACTATGGGCCAATTAAGATCACGCTTAAATCAAACACCTAGACAGCTTGATACTCCTGATTCCTTGCTTTGTATAGCATCCAAAAAGCGATTATTGGCGTATAATGCCAACTTTAAACAAGCGCTTGTTAATGCTGGAATATACCCTTAGAATTACAAAGGATTTCGTGATTAACGCCCGCGGAATCAGGCTGCTATTATAACTAGGTTAGAGAGAAGAAGAGAATTGGTCTCTAGACTAGATGAGGATGCCTTTAATAATTTTATGTAAAAAGACCATAACACATGGAGTAAGAAAACTATTATAAGCACTATTTTTCTGATTATCTAAGGCTTAGTAGACATACTATTTAGGGAAGAGAAGCTCTTTAGAAATCTAGACCCACTTATAAAAGGTATTATTTTTATAAAGCTGGATTTTTATAATGGCACTCTGGTGGTAGAATATAATAAGGTTATTTATTAACTCCTTGGCTCCTCTATTATCCCTTTAACGCAAGACCACCTCCCTATCGCGCCCAACTTCTTCTGTGAGGGAAAGGGGCCGGATGGCTCTTATGCAGTGGGTGAACAGCAGGCCTTATATAATAACAGGGCACTGGGTGCGCGCGCAATGCATAATCTCTAGAGATTTGGGAATGCGGCATGGTATGACAATCATGCTTATACTATCACGTCCCTCTACCACTGCGGCCACCTTAAGCTTTTTGCGGTGCATCTATTAGAGCCCACCCACCTAATAAGAGACACGCGTTATTAAATAATGCTATTAAGGTCTTACTTGCTAAAGGATACATGCAAGACCTTTTGCCAAGGCGTCCAGGCCTTCTAGAACGCTTGAGATTGGGCCAAAGAATAATGGGATTGCTTTATATCCAACGCGAATGCTACTATGGTGACTATGCCGGGCGTATTCTGTCAAGATTGTAGCGGGCAACTACAGCCTTCAACCATCGAGCGTGGATACTCTGGGTCGGACACATCCACAGACGAGCTTGCTCGGCCACTAATCATCAGGGAGTCAAGGAAAAGAGTATTGTCCCATGGAAAGCGACCAACTGGGCCGGCCAACCAGGAGAAGTCCTCTCGCGTTGAGTAGTTTCTATGATTGGAGACCTGTATTAGGATACAACAACCAAAGTAATTAGACAACATGGAAGTGCTTTTGGTAGACAATAAAATTACCTTGGTGGATTGTCCCTACCATAGACGAAGTTTTCCATCGCATATAGAATACAAGCGGGCGAATTGCCATTAAGAAAAGGCTCACGGGCTTTCTTTCTTTGACCCAGTAGAGGAAGGAATGTCAAGTCGTGTTGTTTTCTACTTCAACTCTAGCAGATTCGATGAAATATAAAGCTTAGGGGATCATCCCATTTGTAGCCGGGTTTAGTAGCTATGTGCTCTATTGGCGAGGGGCTTGTGTCCAGGTTCTGGAGCGATATATATTGGAGTAGCCCATGGATCCGCCCGATTCTCCAAATCCTCAGCCACATGAGTGGCTCTCTCAATACTCCCTAGCCACACAATTTAAGGACTTCACGTCGAGCCTTGGTCACAGTCTACCTGCACCTTGCATAACGTTTAGACCCCTTACTTGACTGATTATTTCAGATTCCCGGCACCTATATACAATAATAAACTCATATTGTTTGGTTGAACCTGACCATCAGCAAATACCCACACTTGTTTCGCGATCAGACTAACAAACAGCTAAGACAACGCGTCCACTCTTGTAAGCAGCCTAGAAATGCCTGTCTTGCAATGTTTCCATCTAACAGATATTTTATCTTATTAGCTAGTATTATTATTTTAGCATTTTTCCTCCTCTACCTCTTTTCTATACATTACTATCAAGCCTCTAGCTATTATAATCCAACATCCTTCTTCTTTAATACAAGCCATGCCTATAAATAATAATATTCCTCTAAAAGAGTCTAGGAAGCAAGTGTATTTATTAGCAATGCTAGTAATATAAGGCCTCCTAATAGGATTCCTGGAGAGCAGCCTATACTATATATAGGAATAGTTTCTGTTTGCCAGAGAGGAGATTAATAGATTAGCCTTATAGTAGGATCCCTCCTGGAAAGCCTGAGCGAGTCTAATAGAAGAAAGATGCTTCTATACCTACGCATTGGCAACACAAACCCTGTCGACCACCCAATCTTTATAGAATAATAGCTGGAAACGCTTCCTAATCACCTGCTAATATACTTAAGAGATAGCGCCGACTTTGAACAATTACAAGAATAGGAGAGGCGCGGATTATAGCGAAACAAGACTATATACGACTTTACAAATTTACTGAGAGAATGCTGCACCAGCGGAACTAGATACATTGCGATTCTCGAAGATGATACCCTGGCAGCTAAGGGCTGGTTACATTATTCACAGAGCCGTCGCATAATCTATCTTCGAACTTGCATGGAAGCTTTTCAGACAAGACCATCAGGAGGTATTACTTATTCCTTTCGGGAAAACCCTAGCATGGTATTTTGTCTTGGATAATCGCGAGTCTGAGGTAATTAATATCCTGAGACTAATTGGAGGCAGGTTGCACCCCTATGGGTGGTCAAGAAAGAGAACATCGCAGCCACCAATCTAACTAATCCAACACCTCTTAGAACAACTACTTTTAGAGCGTGAAAAAGATTATAAACCGATTGAATACGCTGGCTTTAGATTCGACGATCTACTTGAAATTCATAGTACATCCAAACGGAACGCCACTATTACCCTGAATAATGTTGAGCAGATCACTCTGTGGAAAGACGGAATATTATTTAGGGACCAGTCAATTGTGGTGAGAAATAGCAGACCTCAACCCCTGAAGGCGAACCCGACATACTCCCATTATTGGTTCCGACGTTCCAGCCCTGGAGGCAATGAGACCACGAGCATATCAGAAATTCTTGCTCATCGTGTTCCTAGTGAGCATTTTTTGCTTAGGCAGGGTGATATTAGAATGGCTAGCGAGGACGAGGTCTAATTCGAGTGAATTGAGGGATCTCAGCGTCTCAGCTTCTCAGCGTCTCTCTTTCCCCTTCCCTTTCAATGCGCAACTGGCGCACCATATGTCTTGAGCAATGTTTGGGAAACAACCCAAGCTCCAATTTGATTTTGCCCAATTAGAGATCCGGCTTCTCGCGAGTGTTTGGAGAGGCAGGATAAAAAATTTGTTGGCAGCTAAATATACTCCCAAGGTGATTGCGTGCTATTTCATCTAGTTCTAGATCCATAGAATCATCTGCTGGACTGTAGTCTTGGTGATAGTAGAATAACAAAACGCAGGCTATAATATCCATGTTGTTGGTGGGTAGGTTAACATGTAATAATTTTGCTTCCTTATCCTACTATAAAAAATCATGGCTAGGACTTGCGAACGCATAATAATACTTACTTTAAATCCATCCTTTAGTGCAGCATTAAAAAAGTCTTACTAAGAGTAGATAATGGCGCGGTGGCATTTAAAATTATTTTCCTAACAAGATATTGTTATATCAGCATACTTTCCATCATGAAGAAGTTTCTTCATCACAACTTCAAGATCCGGGAACCCCATAGCGCAATATGTAGTACTTGGAGTTGTGGCAATGTCAGGAGTTACTGTACTACACGGCCTGCGGAACAATATCATCAAGACGATTGAAGTACGAGTTGGCGACCAGGTTACGTCATTATGAAGTCATACATTTAGCAAGCGAATGGAATCAGAATCAAGCATTTGGTATTGTTCTAATAAAAAGACATCTCTCCAAGCCCAGACCAAACTTGATTATCAAGACGAGTTGTCCCATTCTGCATCGCTTGACCACTCTCCATCTCCTCTAGATCTTATTAAATCATACCACTAGCGGCGGTAAGATGAAGAATGCATCCAGTAAATAGTGTTAGTCTTGTTAAAATACATGGTATTAGGATTAAAAGCTAGCATTATCTATATTGGTGTCTCATGCTGGCCAGAGGTCTATGTATGCTGTATGACATAATGTTTATCTTTAGATTTAGGCTTGACTTGCAGGCCCTTTTCTATTAGATAGATAGGTACTAGGTAGTATGTTTGCTAAATCTGTTAGATAAGAATTCGTGTTATATTAAGGTTGCCTACTTACTAATTATGGGCTTTAGAAGGACTAGAATCCGCTAGGATTAATTAAGATAATAAAAACTTTCCCATTCTCTCGCAGATAAATTCTAAGACAGATATTGGTATTACAGCACATGCTATACTTATTAACCTTATTAATTAAGGTCTGTTACCAGCAATCCCTTTTCTAACAAAGCCGCCTTTGTGGAGATTGTTTCTTTGTAGTTAAGTTAGAAGTTATTTTAGGTGATGTAAGTATTATTATCTACATCTGGGCCACTGCAGTGGAATAAATATATTTCTATAAGAAGCTATAATATTTAAGATTATGGCCATCAGGAAAACCATGGCTATTATAGAGAGTGTCTAGGTGGAGAGAGCCCTAGATAGATATGTAGTTTAGATTGGCCTCGCAAGTGCTGCCCAGACTAGAGTGGGCTTAGAAATAGCTGCAAAAATATATAAATAGCAGTGCTGTACTCTTATTAAAGTCTAACCTTATGAAAACATGAACACTATTATTGCAACCCTGATTAAATGGGCTATTACTATGGTGGGGCTTGCCCTTTTCCTTTTTATCTGCCTGCTTAGTACAATTGGTGGGGGCCATGGCGAAACTGTTATAGGAATACTATTAGGGATTTTTGGCTTTAATTTAGCTAATAAAGCCTGTGAGTTACTACCTAATATTTTTTAGATGTCCTACTACTTATAAAGCTAGAATTCCTATGCATGCCTTTCAAAATCTTGCTTAATTATATTTATACCCGTGTTGTCATGAAGAACGAAACTACACATACACTAGGCAATCACGCCCCGCCAATCTTGGGTCGAACTTCTAGTTAGGCCAACACTTTATATTATTTAAATATACTTCTGGTATTAGATTAATACAGCTAAGTTGGTTTAATATATAAGATATTAGTATCCCTACTAGTATCCCTGAAGATGGTGCATGACTCAGCCTTTCTATAAGGATTTTGCATATGATGTGGACGCCTTTTAAATAGCACAATTATCTGAATAATACTGTAATAAAAAAGATTATTTGGTACTAGAGATTTGTTTTAGCTTATAGTATTTTACTATAAAGCCAACTCCATAGCCACTTTCTATAAGAATTTGCAAGTTCCATTGGCCAGCTGTCAGGGTATAAATATAAGTTGATCAGGTATAGTACCATTATACCAAAGTATAGATTTAATGCAAGACTAATCCTTGTCCTTTTTAAGGATGCTAGGGGGACTTTAAGATATATAAGGGATTAACCACTAATATAGTAATATTAACTCTTGGTCACCCAGACCTTCTAGTTGGCCTAGACCTTAGGCTATCAGCTTGTCTTAATTAGTAGCCTTAACTTTAAGGCTGCCACCTTAATAATAGTACCCCTGTCCTTACAGGATTGTCCTAATCTTAATATAGGGCTGGATTAATAAAGGACAGGTATAGGATTAGTTTTAAAATATATATAAAGTATTCTTAGCCTTAAGATTAATAAAGT
>MU628311.1:0-40748 GCA_025688815.1 Aspergillus carlsbadensis
TGTGTCTCTGTCCCTCCGCTCCTTCTTCCTGCGTTCTTGATAATCTTCTGCTTGACAAGAGGGAATGCTAATGCTACCCAGGCTCATACAAAAACCCAACCCCCGGCACACCACGGTCCCAGAACCCTTCGAATCCGGAGTGGAAGCTGAATCAGAAGGTGGAAGACTTGCAGGATCCCGCTGCCAGAGAGAACTTTCGGGTGCTGATTATTCTGCCCGAGGAGGTGGAGAGGTTGGATCTCTCGAATCCGGAAGATGTGCGACGGACGAGGTGGACGTTTGTTGAGGGTGCGGATGGGGGCAGCAGGTGGGAAGAGACTGAGCTGTGGCCATGAAGGGATGCACGGCCTGCTGTATGATATCAAAATAGTGAAAGTGGAAAGAGCAATCTAGTATTCTAAGGACAAGAGTCCGAGTCCAACCTAGGTATCCGGCGCGATGGTCTCTCCTTCTATCTCTGACAGACTCACCTTTTCGACCTTTAGGTGAACACCGGGTTTATCCCGCACATCAATCCTGCGCTCATCGACATTGCTTACCTTGATATACTTTTTCTATACGAACCTCATCCGCTTACAGCAATATGGACTCCCAGCCTCCCGAGGAACCCAGGTCCCCAGACCATGGCGACGGATCTCCCGACCCCCTCCAAGATATCGAAGGGCAATCGCCATCGCCTCGTGCGCAGGACCTAGAAGATGCCGCCGTCTCTTCGCCCACGAGCACCGCCAGCGATATACGGTACACGAAGTCGCCGACCCCGACCCCGCCGCCTGGCCTTTTGGAGGAGCTGGAGGAGCTGCAAGGCGAGTACTCGTGGGGGTTTCGGACGGGAATTGGAGTTTGCTGATATCTAAGGGGGAGACAGCTCTTCCTCCCCCTTCACAGCCCATGGCGCCGAGGCCAACATCCGTTGATACGTCGTCCCAGAGCGCTGACACTCAAAGTTCCGAGCTGCAGAGCCCAGAATCTCGAAGCCCCCCGTCGCAGAACCCTGGATCTCAAAGTCCGGAGTCGCAGAGCCCTGAAGCCCAAAGTCCAGAGACGCAACCCCCTGAATCACAAAGCCCCCCGTCGCAGAGCCCTGAATCCCAAAGCCCCGAGCTGCAGACCCCTGACACGGACAGTCCGGCTCCTCTGAGCCCTGCTGCAGGTTCAGCACCCGAGCGAGATGAGCCATCGCCGATATCACAACCAAGCCATCCGGGTCCAAGCACGGCTTCGGGAGGGAGTCAGGTCGGGGCGGAGCAGATATGCCATGCGTTCCAGACAGGTGGTGCATCTGCGCAAGCGATGATTCCGCAGGTTCTCGGGCAGGCCATGCAGGTGGCACTTCAGCAGGCTCTGGGGCAGGACCAGGGGGAGACTCGGCAGCAGGCTGGGCTGCCGCGTGCAGAACGTAGTCGTCTCATTATCGGCCAGGTCAGTTACCCCACCACGTAACATGGGCGGAGACTGATAATGTACTGGGGATCATAGTCGGCGATGAGGCCTGGGGCCGCCATGCGACCTGGCAGCACAATGATAGCTAGGCTGAGGCAAGAGAGGAGAACAGTTCGGCGGCAGAATGAACACGCTGGTATGCCCTCAAAGGTCAGTCTCCGAAGGGATGGGTAGCTGACCATGGTCATGCAGGCGAAGGACCTTCTACCCCGGGATCTGCGCAACAAGACCCCTCCGGTCCCACTGTCCCGTCTGTGGAAACCCAACAGAGTCCGCCATTCCAACGTCAACGTGCAGGATCAGCAACGCCGCAAAGAGAAAGGATGTTGACACGAAGCCAATCACGTAGTCAGTCATGTCAATCATCACGCAGCCAGTCGCAGCCACCGCGGGCTACAAAACGCAAGCCATCAGGCTCGCCAGAGAAGCCAGAACCCGGTCATTCCAGGAAGGAAAAGCGCAAGGCATAATGATGTTCGAGACACGATGTTAACTGTTGATGGTGTTATGGGTGATGGTCGAGTTCGCAAACCTGGAAGAAGGGTCTCACTAAGATAGCCAATCGATATTTTTATGTTTGGCCGCGTTATGACCTGATCCTGCCCCTGCTTAGCTTTACTGGTAACTTTGCTTCTCTTGTATATGGTAATATTGATATTGTTGCAGCCCTGTGCAGTGTGTACTTCGTAGGTGCATGAATCATGAAGGTTCAAAGACGAAATTCTCAGAGGTTAGAAGGCACAAAAAACAAGGGTTGAATGCCACCAATATTGAACATTGAATGGTATGAATACTGAGGGCTGAAAGGCACGATTATTGAGAGATGAACAGTGCAAATATGGAGAGTTGAGCGACACGAAAATCAACGGTCGAATAGCGCGAAATGGAAGGGAAAGAGGCGTTAGTATCAGCGGCTAGAAGGCATGGAAGACATGGATCTTGAGAGTCCAAGGTATGGACAATTGGACATGAAAGTGCAAACTGGCAAATATCAAAGGCTCAGCTCGAGGGCTCGAGGACTCGAAGGTCATGAATACCAGAGGCCCAAAGCCATCTGGATCAAAGACTCAAAGCCCTGGAGAAGCCCACGAAATCTTGACCATTCATGCCTTTTGGATATACCTGAGACTCAATACCAAGAGTTCTATCCCAAGTCCCAGGAAGAGAAATCTTGAGGATTGCCTCACACGGGCGGAGTGCGCATCTTACCATGCAAGAACAGCTGTGGGACATAGTTCACCTCGCCCCCTCACGTGGCCAGGAGTCGGGCAAAGAGATACGTCGGTGGGGAGTGGGATCAGACCATTACGCGATTTCTGTCACATTGGAGCGGCTTGGAACAGTCGCAACTCTTGCTGGATTGACAACCCTGTAAGAACGATGCAGCAGCATCTTCGACGGATTTGGTCATGTGCAGCCTGCAGCACAGATGAGACCATGGTACATCGTAGTGCGGCTAACGTCATAAGACAAAGAGCAGCATCAGTAATCTGTCTATACGTTGTAGTCTAAAGGGGGATGTCAGCATCATGGGTCAACGGCGTGTCAACCGGAATTCGTCTCCGGCTCCGTTGCTGAATGTCGAGTCAATAATTGTTGAGTCTCGCCTTTCGTGTTCCGGTGGCGGCAGCCCTGTTTGGCGTTGTAACGACTATCGCAAGCCACTTCGAAGCTCTCTCGCATAATTGGACGAATCTCCTATCATCCAGCAAGTCAAGCAAGAAATCGCCTGCCGTGATCTACCGCGGAAACCCGTCAGCGAGCCGTCTGGCCGCTGGCGGGCACGAGGCGATCGGTGCCTCCCGTGGTGGCCCACGGCCTCCCATGCTCCAGCTGCGACTTGCAATGTTGCGTGGGGAGACGGTGGATTCGAGCTTGAATTAGCCCCAGCCGTTGTCTGAGACGTCGTCGGTTCTGCCTCCAATAATGATGATGGGGCCGGATGCTTGTCAGTGAGATGCTTGTCGACCGTTACGTGTCATGTCTGGTTCGGGTAAGGCGGGCTTGTCGAGGAAGGCACATCATTGATCATTAATCATCTCACGTTCCCCATCGCGGCCGCCGCCGTCAGGTCATCCCATGGTGGAGCGGAAGGATCGAGAACCGGTTAGCGTTAACGAGGGGACAAAGAGACTATCCGTGCTCGGCGCTTAGGTCGAGTCGGCGAGTTGAGTCGATCGCTGAGAGAGCGAGCACGCAGTCAGCAGCCGTGTTGGATAGATGAAATCGAGGCTTCCAGAAACACTGATAGCCAGGAGTTGTGATCTGTCGCCCCTCGTGGCAGATTGAGCACCCTGGTCAGTGTTACCCTGCCAAACAAAGAATCGCAGCCACTTGACCGTAAACATGGATGGTCGACCGAGCAGCTCGGTCGAAGCGACTGATTTGGCCCCTCTCTCTCGGGATCAACGCTTCCAGTATAGAGACCAGAATTAGCGTCGAGGCTGGGATTTTTCCTGGCATGCAGTCGTCGAGGAGCTTCTGCGACCATCGTTATTGATGCATGCAGCCAACTCACCGCTGTTTTGACGCTGCCGACAGGGATGAGACGGAATGAATGGGATTGTTGGAGAATGGCATGCGTGGTTGAATTGACAAAGTTGGATGTTGTACAGATCTCGACCACGACTGGCCGGAGCGTCAGTTGCAGCAAGAACCAGAGCAAGACAGCAGCGATCCTGATGCCTGAGACCTCAGGCCAAAGGGGACTTTTCCCTGGTCATGCCCAATGGGGAAGGAGACTTTAGTGGTATTTCACAATGTAATTTAACATCCCGGTACGGCTTGCAAGGGGCCCGGGCGGCCCCAACCAACCGATTGCATCAATCTCAAGTGACAGCTGACGGATACGGCTAGCGCGGTGTAAGATACGGTCCGGCTGCAGCTAAGCTGGAGAGCGGCCCACCGCCTCCGAGGAGCAGCAGTACTTTTCGAGGGCTTGGCGGATGTTGTGCCTCTTCAGATTGTTCTCTCCAGGCTGTCTCAGCGTCTGTCGTTCTCGCTCCGTCCCGTCTGCCGTCCGACCCAATTTTCCCTCGCTTCCCTCTCCCTTCCCCTTCCCCTCTCTTTCCTTTTTTACTCTGGGGATCGCGCTTCTGATTTCACGATCGTTTGGAAACTTTCTTTTTGCGTTTCCTACAGCCGCTTCTCGACACACGATACTGATCCACGGTCGCATTGCTCCTGATCCATGGAACTCGCCTAGGCTGCCCGAACCGGCTACAGCCCCAGCATAACCAACACCAGTGCACAACCCCATCGAATTGACGATTCCACGACGAAACGAACAATCCATTCACTTTGATCTCTGATTTTTGACAGATATCCCACCGCTGTCTTTTTCCTCACCACTAGAGTATGGTCTCAGGCCAAATGGACGCCTTGGGCGCCTTCTCCTATCTCGCCGACAATCTCCCCACCTGGATGACCAAATTGTCCGATGTCACTACACACACCGCCGAGAAACATGCCGAGTTCGCCGAGGCCTTCAAGAAGCATTCCGCTACGCCGATGAAGATCCGTCGACGACGAAACAGCTCGGTTTGCTCGATTCACACTGATTCTGTCCGGTCCGGGGGTCAGCGTCGGAAGAGGGGTGGCGACGATGGGGATGCTTCTTCTCTGGATTCAACAACGGATGGGCCCGCTGTCATCAGCACGCGGCACAACCTTATAATACACTACGACGGATACACGCAAAAGTCCCTGGAGGAGTTGGTCCGAAATATTGGTACGGCGAGGAATAACCTTCGGAAGGGGAAGATGTCTCAGCTGCCTTTCACTGCTGGCTCGCGGTCCGCCACGCGGAACTTTCACGCTCGCAACCCGCCCATGATCGACCCGAACGCCGCACCTGAGGATCAACTCATGGCGAGCGTACGCATCTCGCGGTCTAGAGCGCAGCCGCCTCCTCCGACACAGCGGCAACCACCCTTTGAGATGGCAGATAAACACCTGGAGCTCGCCCACGGCTTCTGCGAGACGGCGGCGTACCACTTCCTGCGGGCGGGCGCCTGTGCATCGGAACTGAACAGCGTCCAGGAGAGGTTTACCGTGCTACTCAAGCTCGCCACTGACGAGGTACAGCACCTCCAGAAACAGAAGAAAGAAGAAATTGCCGAGGAAGAAGCCGAGAGTGCGTCTGAAGCTGCAGAGCTCCAGGTAAAGTTAGAGCCACAGCCAGCGGCAGAACCAGTGGCACAGTCCTTGAAGCGGCCGGCCTCCAACGAGGGAACGATCGAGGTAGACGACGACCAAGAATCAGTTGAGTCCATTGATCTTACGGCATTCCGAGTCAACCGGCTTCGACGTTAGCGGTCTCTTCCCACCCATTTCATGGAATGGCCACTTGTCATCTCCATCCCAACTCCATCTCATCTTGCAACCCCGCAACAAAATTCCGGAATATTGGGTTCCATCGCAACTCATTCATTATCACTTTCTTTGGATTCTCATCAGGTATCATCAGCGGGTTGTTCTTTCCTCTCATTATTCACAAGCGAATCATTGCACTGAGCGTGGCGTTGGCGGGAGTCTTATTCTTGGTTTATCTGCGCAGCATCTTCCCTACACATATTATACCATCCCTATCTATCTATCTATACTCAGCATCCGTTATGCCTGGTCGACATTTGCTTTCACATTGACATTTCCAGGACATGGCCATACATAAGTCGCTAAATCGCACGTAATGCAAAAGCATCTCTTCATCTCACCTTGTACACTGCAGCACTGCAGCACTCCTCTTCTTCTCCAGTAGTAGCAGGAACACGGGTACGCCGTGTAATCTTGGCAAGATCGCAGAATCATCTGGCAGGTCTTCAGGATGCCCCAGTGGAGCCAGCACACTCCCCAAGTCGGCGAATCGTCCATTCGTCCCCGTCCGTGCAGGGCGCTGATAGGCGCACAGAGCCCGCCCGGGCTTTACTCGTGGAATGCCCGGGCGGGGTTCGTGGGGCACTGGAGATCCCGCGTCGACGCCGCTGGCGTTTTGCTCGGAAATGCGTTTTCCAGGCCTGCCACTCTGCCTGTTTTGTCTGCCGGGATTCAAGTCGAGGTTGAGCGAGCTCCTCGAGTGATGTCTGTGTTGGTTTTCCTCGTTCAGGCGTCTTCTCGGCGAAGTTATACTGTCTTTCTCTTCGATGCTTCGGCGCACCGTTCTCCCGATCAGAGTATTTCTCGCTGACTGTACCTGTTTGCGTCTTCGGTGGATTTATCTCTGCGAGCCATGTGCCTGGCAGGCTGATATTACCAGTAATAATATTCCTGCGCAGGAAAGGTTAATTCATACTAGTCGTGAATATACCATGTACAGGGTAAACTGTTCATGCACGCCATTTGCTTTTGCATACTATGTCCTGGGATTGATTATATATATATATTTCCTGCACCTGATGAATCTATGTAGAATCCCAAGTAAAGTGCCAACATGACGCTCAGGAATTTATATCCTCCCATTGTATATGGACTAATGTATCTCTAGACTTAGATCGTTTCTCGCTTCAACCAAATCCGTTCTCAGCGTCCATCTCCAACGGAATTTGAAAAACGTGCTCGACGCCAAACGCCGAAATCCCTGCACCGTCGGAGATACCCAAGTATCGGTTCCAGATGGTCGGGTTTAGGGTCCGACATGGGTACAACATCAACGTACAAACTGCTGACACTACCTCGTCATGTCGACTCTCAGCGCTCGAATTGCTCCGTGTGTTTACAAATCAACAATATTTCTATATTTCTTCTCTGGAAGGAGTGAAGCCTTGACCGGCACTCGGCACCATGTTTGCGTTTTGAGTCGCGAGCGAAGTGTATATACTTTTCTCCAACTACACAATCTGGTAGAAAGTTGACGCAATTATCCCACGCACGCTCCCATCGCATCATCTCGAGATGTTATTGCTCTTTTGCTCAGGATCGATCGATATCTTGATAAGCAATGTCGAACCCCGCCTGCCCCTCCCCTTCTAGGAACTTTGCAAACGGAATCATTGCTCTGCGAAACCTGAAGCAAAACACCACCATCACCACCATCACCACCATCACCACCATCACCACCACCACACCGTAGACAGCAGAGCACACCATACCACCAAACCAAGAAGACCAGAACGAAAAGCAAACAAAAATGGCCAACCTCCAATCCCGCACCCACATCTCCCCAGACTCGCAATACCCAATAAGCCTGCACCCACACTTCAACCCGAAGATCCTCGCCCACACACCCCCCGAGCCCGCCCGCTCAGAAATCAGTCCCCCGCGCGACCGAGCGCACTTCGCAGACCCCGAGAAGAGGGCCCTCCTCTCCGTCGCGAAGCGCGTCGACCTCACCGAGAGCATCGGGACGGTCCTTGAGGACGTGCAGATCTCGCGGCTTTCGGGGACGCAGCTGGATGAGCTTGCGGCGTTGGTTACCGAGCGCGGGGTGGTGTTTTTTCGCGGGCAGGATTTGGATACGCAGGGGCAGGTTAGGGTTTTTGAGCATTTTGGTATGTATACTGTTGGTTTTGGGCGAGATTTGAGATGCAAAGGGGACTGCCCGGGGGTGGTGAGTATGTGCTGATGTGTTCTGTATAGGCATTTTGGATAGACATCCGGCTCAAAAGGTTAGTATCCTCCCTTGCAGGCCTTGGACGACCTAAGAATGGGGCTGATGACTCTATAGGACCAGAAGGTGAGATTGCTACTCCTGTTAAATGAACCAACTCGTCTAATATCTGGCATCTCAGTACGTGAACATCCACGGAAGCCGCGAAGACCACCGCGAGATCCTCAAGTACACACCATGGGTAAGTATTACCCCCTTCTAGTCACATTCCGAGGACGTGACGAATCTTAACAGCAACTAGCCTAGCGGCGACTTCCACGCAGACACCTCGTTCGAGATTAACCGTATGCTGCCCGTCATGTTCCCCTTCCGCCCCATAGTGTTGGATAGAAGAGGCTAACAAGCACACCTGCAGCACCTTCATACTCCCTCCTCCGAATGGAAGAACACCCCGAAGTCGGCGGGGACACGGCCTGGGTACGTCATTGACAACTTTCACATAGTCCAAGTGCCATGGTATCTGAAACCTGACTGAGAATACTCCGTTGTAGGTCTCCCAATACGGTATCTACGACGCCCTCAGCGACGCGTATAGGAAGTTCCTCGATGGGTTGCACGCTGTGCATACGTCGCGGTTGCAGTGTTCGTCTCCGTCTCCGTCCCTGTTCCTACCCATATATACCTACACACCACCTGTATTAAAAGTGGCGAATCGCCCTAATATTGAATTATATGAGCAGACGACACGATCATCGACCTCTGGGGCGTCGGCCCCAGCCGCCCACCCATCGACACGCACCACCCCGCCGTCCGCACACACCCGGTCACAGGGCTCAAAGCGCTAAATGTGAACCCGGGCTTCGTCACGGGCTTCGCAGAGTTGAAGAAGGTTGAGTCTGGTATGTCGCTCCCCGAATATCCCTCCCCAGGGTAGTATTGCATAGGATAAGGGAAGAGTGTGTGGTGAGTGGATGTTCATAGATTCCGTGGCTAATGTGTATTGTACTTTGGTGTGCGTCGTGTAGACAGGACCCTCGACTTCCTCGCGTACCACATCCACTCGGCTGATGATCATGCCGTGCGCTGGAAGTGGGAGGTGGGTAGTGTGGCTATGTGGGATAATCGGTTCGTTGCCTCCTCCTTTGCTTCAGTTCATGGCTACGGAGTGTCGGAGAATATGGACACTCTGGAAAGATACTAAATATCTATATGTAGATGCACCCTCCACCGCGTCATCCCAGGTACATACGAAGGGAAGAGAAGGGGCATCCGGACGACGGTCTTCGGCGAGAAGCGTAAGTCTCTCATTCCTTCTCTTCGTCCTCCCTCTTAAGATGGAGAAGGCGACCTGTGGCAAATGCAAGATGTAAGAACAAGACTAATTTCTGGAAAAGCATACTTCGACCCCGCAAGCGAGAGCCGAAACGAGCGGGCCCGCAGACTCCGCGAGGAGTCGAAGTCGAAGGGCGAGGGGGATGCTACGGCGGCGGCGGCGGCTCAGGCTGGACAGGCAGAGACACCCGCGTAGCGTACGGCTACGAGTCCCAGAGGTTGAGCGTCGTGTTGAATCGACCTTGGTGTTGAAGAATGGTGGAGAGCCAACTGGTCAGATGAGCTAGCATGTATGGATCCTTCATTTCGATCGTATGTACAAAGTACAAATAACGTACACATTGCGTGTCAAAGTCCTGATGAAAGACTTGCTTTTTGCATCTGAAGAAGCGGCGCGTAAGCGCGTTTCATCTACGGAATAGTCCAGTTTCCCTCGTGATCTAGAACAAATGAACTCTAGATTGCAAAAGTGACGAGTCACATTTGCCTCGAGCTTGAGGCTCCGGTTCCGTTCCGTGGGGACGGGAGGGTACGTAGAGAGATAGGGATGGACTGTCCTTGTTCACGTATAGATTCCAGAATACTCAGTTACAGATCCACATAATCATCGCTCTCCTCCTCGAAACCTCTCGTCAAGAAATCTCTCGGCGTAGCCGGAAATCTAATATCAAAGAACCGCCGCACCGAACAACGCCGGCTCCAATCCACAACCCTTCCAGTCCGGTGGCACCGTGACAAGGACGAAATCATACGAGTCAGATTTGGTGTTCATCATTGCTGGTACCGAGATACGTGTTAGGATCACTTCACTGGACGAGTGGGTCGACCTCCAAATTGGATCAGGATCTGGATCTGGTTTCCGACGGAATCGGAATTCGTTTACGCAGGGACGCGACTGGTTCGAAGGTGTCAAGATGAGAATGAGATCCGGCAGATTGGTCCATGTGCCTCGGGGCGGCAGTTCGAGCTGGCGCTGACGCTGAAGAAAGGATTTTGTGGGTAAATCTGTTTAGATTGGAACTTTGGATGATACCGCTAGCTATGTACTAGGTAGGAACTAGCCGTTAGCTCCGCTAGCCCTGGAAATATCCGGCCGGTGGTACAGTGCTCTGGGCCGTTTTGGCTTCGAGGCACGCAGATAGTACCCTGGGCAGTGGAAAGGTCAGTCCTCCGGGTGGAACCGTCATTAAACAGCGTGAGCATCTCTACATATCATAATGTATGAGGGCGTAGAATGAGTAAAGATTGGGTCTGAGAAGCCGGACCTCCCATACTACTAATGAGGCGTATACCCCTCTCACTATCCTACGAGCCATACTGCTGTTCCCGATTCTGAACCGATACCTACCTACTAATTCAGCAACGTCATGGCGTAACAACCTAGAACGGCCTCTCTAGATCTATGAGGACAGTCACTGGGAAGTAAATAAGTTGACGGCCCTCCACGTTGCCGGACCTTTCGCGGGAAGTACAGAGACGTCTATGGCAAAGTCCACCAGCATCAATGCAGCGTCGATCGCTCATTTCCTACCAAACTAAGTAACTAACTATCAAGGAAGGAACGACGTGGCGTCAAGGCTCCCAGCATCGACCGTTCCTTCCTATTACAACTTCGGAAGGTGCGTGGCAGAGCCCGGCCTGGGGTCGCGCCTTCCGTATCGATATGGTGTGGTATAGAAGGAAGGATCCGCTCTGAGGCCCACGATCATTCCTTCCCTACTTGGTTGATCACTTATGAGGGAAGGAACGACCGACATATTGTAGTGGCTCATGGTTCTCTCCTAGTTCGGTGGTTTTGTGGCACGTAGTCCAAGCTGAGAGCCGTGACAAGACAACTTAGCGCAAGCGTTTATTATGCGGTGCTGTGGTCTCTGTGTCTAGGGCTATGGTCTTGCACATGCTAGTGTAACCTTCTACAAAGAATACCGCAGAGCTTAGGTAGGTTATGTTATATGAGAGGAGTAGGGTACCTCGGCACAACTTCCCACCTCGGGCTACCAACCCCGAAGTACACCTAGCATTAAGGTATCATCGGCATATTAGCATCACTGAAGAGCCCCGAGCCACGGATGCCTCAACAAATCCTCCGCAGACCCCCGCTCCTGAGGAAGAATCTTCATCGCCAGCCTCAGCCAGTCCGCAAACTCCTCCCTATCCTCTTGCTTAAGCCCCGGCATAAACTCCTCGGAAGCCAGCTCGGGCCGAATCATGTTCAACGGTTCTCTAATCCTCCCATCGTCACCAAAAACCTCCTTGACAAGTTCTTGATCCCCCTTATCTAGCAGATCTTTCGGAAACGGCCCAAACAGGTGCACAACCTCCGCCAGATGCTCCTTAACTTCGTAGTGGCTGTCCGGCGGGACAGCGCCGCTGAACATGCGCACGGCACGGTAGATCTCCAGGACGATGGCGCCCAGATTCCAAAAGTCCGTCGACGCGGACCAGGGGGCTCGAATGAGGACTTCAGGGGCACGCAGGGCGACGGGTTGGATGGATTCGGTGAGGTGGCGGTCTGCCCAGCTGGAGACGCCCCAGTCGCCGAGGGCAATGTCGAACTCGGATACGCGGGTATGGTCGGCTTCGGAAAAGTAGTCGTTTCTGAGTGGGGTTGAGGGGATGGGTGTGTATTGTTCCTCGGAGCGGTTCTGGTTGGGAATTTCGACGTTTGCTAGGTATCCGGACTCTACGAGGGAGTAGTCGCGGAATTTGACGAAGATATTGTCCGGTTTGATATCTTTGCGAGTTAGCAGATGTATACAGCGATATGAGTGACCAAGAGGCGGGTACCGGTATGAATAACGTTATGATCATGTGCGAAATCCAACACGAGCAACAACTGGATTGTGAACCGTCTCATCACTGAGCTCGGCAACCTGCTCTCAGGGAACCACGCGCCAAAGGTGCGCAGCGTCTCGCCCATCAGCTCAAACACCAAGCAGACATGGGTCCCGTTGGGCCCGACATGTTCAAAGTCGTCGAGCAAATGGCACACGTGCTTATAGCCGTGTTGGTCGCGGTCTCCGTTCCGGAGATGCGTGAGGATTTCTCTCTCGAAGATGGGTGCTTGCGAGCCATCATAGCACTCGGCGCTGAGAACCTTGAGGGCGCGAAATTCGTTCTCGGGACCCGGTCTGGTTGCGTTAGTTCTGCTTCTTCTTATGGTTGGTGCATTTTTCTTTTTTACGTCCGTGTGCTTACTGTGGTGGGTTCAGGTCTCTCACGAGCCAGACGGTCGAGTAAACGCCGTAGCCGATCTTGTTCAACACTTTGTAGCGGTCTTTGAAGACGTCGCCGACATAGACGGGGTGGAAGCCCCCTGGTTGGTAGACAGCGGTTCCTTCTTCGAGTCCCCTCTTTGGACCGTCTGACATTTTGAAAATAGGGTCTAAGGGTTGATGAGTTGTCAGAGTTGTGGACGGAGAGTGTCAAAAGTTGAGAGCTCAGCGGGGCGCAGAGCCGCAAGGGCGGCGGGAGCGGCGGCCGCGGGGAGTTCTTCCGACTGGGTGCGGTACCGTAGCCCTGCGCTAACCGGATCCGGATATGCTTGGCGCCCGCGGGCGACGCTCAGGGCTCAGGGTTGCATCTCGGATTTATCCAATTACCGCATAGAAATAGCAGTGTGGGTGGACGGATTCTGGTGTGAACTACTAGGCACGGAGGTTGATCTCCTGTCAGACAAGCCAAGAACCTTCCATCTGGTCTTCGGTCGTCACTTTTCGCAAGGCGAAAGCACTCTAATCCTACCATAGGTATGTCTTCGCGCCAAATCTGAACGGTTCTGCTCCTAGCAACCACATCTCGGTATGCGCTGCTGCCCGGCTGGAAGCGCGAAAGGCTGAGGATGGCCTCCCCTGAATGTTTGCTCGCGCCATGACCGGGCTACTGCAATGTGATACCCTTCGCCAACCGATGTTTGCTTCCAACTTGGGCGACGTGCATAGACAGCCTTCTCACACGAGGTCACTTGAACATATTGCGAATGGTAGTGATATTTTGCGAGTGTCCCCATGGCAGTTCTTATGGTATCTCTGAGTTATATATACCTCACTGGAATCCCTCGACACAGACCAGCGTTTTTAGAAAGTCAGAGCTCTTAAACAGTCTTTCCATACATCGGTTAATTGACGCCCACTGGCGCAACATTAGCTCTTCAACGTGTGCACTCATTTAGACTACCTTGTTCATCTATACCGCGGTAACCATGCCCATCGCCAGCTCGAAGGACATCACCTACACCAACCCCGTCAAACGGACAAACTCGGTCGACGAGGCAATCATAAGCTACAGCAAAAAGGACACCAGACAGATATCTTCGGCCGTGGTCCGGTGTACCTCCAAGGCTAGGTCCGCAGCTGTCCTTTCCAATCTATTCTAAGAATTTCCCTTCTCCCCTTCTCCCCTTCTCCCCACTCCCCACTCCCCAGCCCAGGCACTATCTTCCCATTCACTTCTTTCTTCCTTGTCGGCGTACAACCTGACCTGGAACAGCGGAGAAAAAACCTGGCATCCCGGCGGGACCGACCCAAACGCACCGGAGCATGTTACGACGGAGCTGAAGGACGAGAATGGGAATCATGTCACCACTAAGCATGTTAATAGGAAAGGGGAGGCGGTTTAGGCCTTGGTGGATGGACAGCCGTGTGGAAAGATGGGAGATGCAAAGGGTTGAGGTAGTGTCATGTGATGCAACTACTAGTATAGCAGTTCGTTCATCTGGCCTGGATAGGAGGTGTCTGGTGTGTCGGGATGCAAGAGTCTGATTAATTGTGGTTTCCTTTCCACAGTACCTATATGCCGCTCCTGTAACTCACGGTAATACCACTCAGCGCGGCTAATTGGCTTGGTTTAGGGCAGAGCTGTGGTCTGTCTTAAAGCAGCACTGTGTTGCTGCGCTCCGCATGATATTGCTCTGTGAGTTTGACAAGGCTCGCAATCCAGAACATCACCACCCCCTCACTCGCAACAAACCTCGACAAAAATACGCCTAGGCACTGATTAAACCTTGAGGGTCGAACTCGATGAGCACATCAAGTACCTGGCCGATTCGTTGACCTAACAGGAGTGGAATCCGAAAGTCAAACGAGCCTAGTGCATCTCATACTATACCATGCCACTAAGGAATATCGGAAAGTGTGCTGGGAGGATGGAGGATTATTTCTCCAAGCAACGTGTTCATCTGGTCCTGGCTGGAATATGACGTCCGAGAAATTCTGTACGAGAATGTATCATAGCTCATTATTCTCATTGGAATAAGCAACCTAGTTACAATGAAAATAGCCTTGGCCCAGTGGTCTGACGCATAAGGATCTAGTGTCGGACGAGAATGCCGATATGCGCTAGTTTCCATTTCGCGAAAGCAACGTCCATAAGGAAATCAGTTCTCCCACGCTAGGTGCTCGCAAGCAAGTAGTGCGAGCGTACAGCTAGCGGGGCCCTTCGTCCAGAATCTGCTTTATATCACCGCGCAATGGATTCTCCGATATGCCAGCACGGCTAACATATTTTTCGATCAACTGGTCAAGTATCTCCTTTTCATCAGAGAACATCCATGTCTTCCTCCAGAACTCCTCAGTCTCCTCGCCGGGCTCGCATACTGCCCACACGTCATCCTCCGAAAGCTCCCCACCTTCCAGGTTATGAAATTGGATTTTGCATTTTTGTTGCATGAGCCTAACCGAGAGTTTGTCGCGGAGTATGTCTAGTGTCGTAGACCAGACTCCATCCTCCAGGCTGATAGTGTTCATGACGAACCCCTCCAGATCATCGGGTAGCGAGGCACAAAGCCTTTCTAAGGTCTGTTGATCGAGTGACAGGTAGGCCATACGCACAATCTTAAGGCAGGACCAGGTAGCTCGGCTAAGAGCGCGGCCAATGGAGTTCGACTCGTCAGTCTCGGAAGAGCCATATCCTCGGTGCGAGAGGTCAATATTAACTCTCCTTAGACACTGGCCAGAGAGAATGACGGAGACAAACTTGCTGATGGTCTCGCATCTCTGAGGCGGAAGAGGATCGAAACGATGGTATCGTCTAGTGTGCCGTTGGTGTGGCATAAAAGAGAACTCCTCAAGTCCGTAACATGTAGCGGATAGGTCGTCTCACGAGCCAGAGCTTCGCGAGCCCTCGGAGCTTGGGTGCAGAAGATGGAAGCCATTGTTGATAGGAAAGCAATTCATATGAAGCTTCCGTATTCTTACTCCTGCCTGATGTAGAGCGACTGGCAAATCCACGAGGAACCTTGCTGGGACTAGTTCTGCTCTTAACTCCTCTATTCTTTCCCATGATAACGGGGTATCCATATATTGACTGAGTCAGCTCATCTCGCCCAGTTCTCGCGTTGGACTCGGGTTGTAGATTGAGGAACGCCAGTGGACCTCGCTCATAAGTAGAGATTCACAGTGGGGCATGTGCGTCAGTGCGGCAGTCAGCCTTTGGATAAAGGCTCCTTGGGTGATCAGATGGAACTGCTCTTTGTGTTGCTCTTGATAGGCTTCGTGGCCTTTGAGCAAGCACTGCTGATACTTGAGGTGATCCGGCGGCAGCACATTCTTGGTGGTGGTGGGGGTAAAGTAGGTGTCCCAAGCTTCAAGTATCTGTTCTCGCAGTTCCTGACTTGCTGACTCTAACTGTGGAATGGCGGCTGAGAGCCTGCCACTATGTGTTCGTTGTTTCATTTCCTTATGAGAAGTGATACTCTGACCTGATGCAGGAGAGCCGATCGGAGACCGACAGAGCATATGAAGCGAGAAGAGTGAGTATTGACCAAGTGCCATTGCAAATCACAATGTCTAACACAGCAACGAGAGGATCCAGAGACTTAACACCGAGTGCCCCTTCTACTGCGTTTTCACATACCCACCACCACCTCCCGGACCACCTGCAGCATCCGATCAGCAACAGAATCAGACGCACAATATGCGAATGATGACCCAATCCACCTTCTCCGTCTGACAACTATTCTTCCTCCCAGTGACATCCCCCCCTCTCCGTACTCGCCATGTCGAACCATACGTTCTCACCACATCGCCCCGGTTCACCGCCACACATCCTACACGCGACAACTATCCGGTGTTCACTCAACACAGAGACATTCAAATATCCCCAGAAGTCGATATCGCGCATGACACCATCGCCGCCACGATGCAAGCCCGCGCCACCGGAGCCAGCACGAATTGAGAACTCGCGGAGGATACACGGACGGGTATCATCGCTTAATGGGCTTAGGATCCGGGATTCGTGTGCTCGGCATATGGACGTGGATGCCCAGGTTGGTCTCGCCCCGGTGCCTCCGTCGATTGCCTGTGGCTCGTTACTAATGTTTCCTGGGAAGAGGGAGGGTAGTCACACCTCATAGTGCCCGAAGCTAGGCTCAGGAACGCCATCGGCTAGCTGCCCTCCATATCCGAGCTTGAGGTTATTACACGTTCCTTGGCTCACACCGCTAGCTTGATAAGCTTGCAGAACCGTATTGATTACACACTGCGAGGTCCCGCCATTTCCACAAACGGTTGCGGCGCTAGCGGACGGGGAGAGGATTGTGCCTTCAGGGAGAATGCCTTCGACTGGAGGAAGACAGCCTCCATTAAGGGGAGTATCACTATTGACGAAAGCCCACAGGACATAGATTTTCGTGCTGAAGGTCATGGCTTTGGGGGCGTTGAGATTGCCGTATATCTCGCGTGCGGTGCCTGTGAAGTTAGAGGCTGCCGAGCCGTTGTCCATGTAGCCGGCGGCTTGCAAGGGGAGACCTGAATTTATCGTGGACCTGCTCCGGCAGCTCCCGGGCAACATTTGCGGCGTCGTCGTGGATTCTGCACACGTATTTCCACTCGCCTCAGCATCGACATCTTGCGTTGCGAATCAGCTCTTGGATTAGTTTGATGTCCTTCAGGTTCGCAGGGATCTGAGCCTTTAGATAACTCACGTTATCCGACAAGGTCCTCGTCCCAGTGCACCCAAGATACCCCGCTGGCCTGCACAGCACGATATCCGCTAGCCCTTCGTCGACCACACCATCTTTTACCAGCTTGTACGCGGTAAATGAGGTACCCTCCTGCCAGACCTCTTTCGAAGGTCCTGCCGAGATACCACCAATATCCGCATGATGACCACGGGCACGACCCAGAACAATACTTCATCGTTGTTCGTCAATAACAGGGGTGATAACTATCACTTCGGGCAAATGAGACCCTCTAGCGACGGTCTATTCCGGCCGTAGTGTCTTACCCCATTTCTTGGTCTGATTCGTGACGGCTTAATTAATGGGACCAAGGTGGCATGAAATATGGGGTGCATTAGCCACAAGGCCACCAGAAGGTGGAAATACCGCGCATGAATAGCTGAGGAGCTGTTTGATGTTGGTCGAGACAGGATTATTTTACAGTGTTATGCTCGGCGCTCTGCGATGCCCATGAACTGATGACCAAAGCCTGAGAGCTGCACCGGGTCGATGGGGCCATCGTCAATGGACACCGAAGCTTCAGTGCCGGAATGGTCGTGCGTGTTATATTCTCTCTTAGAACGAGGTGTACGGTAGTACGGTTGCGGTCCATGACGGTTGGACGATGATAGCCTGTGTTTGATCCAAGGGGATTGCACGTCCACATACTTTGTCGCCAGGGCTTCGGGACTCGAGGTTGAAGTGGCACACAGTATGTGTTCCGTCGTTGACTATGTATAGCACACCAGTGCACGGTATACTGGCCTCAGTAACTGGGAAGCCCACATCAAGCCTAATCCCAAACAACCTGTTCGCGGAGCCACCAGCAGCAGCCACGGTGCTGATATCCAGCTGTGGCGTTCGAAGAGCCACTTCAGCAGTTTTGGTTTTATACACATGCTGGAGTGAGCCAGAGTGGGTGCTCACATCTGTCGAAGTATCATCCATGTCGAACCCAATGAGAGACTGACAATGATGGTTCGATCTGAGAGCTCTGCGCTACGCGCAGCGCATAATCCAGTAGGTATTGCATTGCATTGTGGACTCAAGTGCGCTGACAACGCTCCAGGAATGCAGGAGTAGTTGTTGCATTATCGAATATGCAAGAATACTGAGTTCAAGGCTTGGTTGTTATGCTACCTATGTCTTTGCATGGTGCGCGGTTCCCGTTAGAGGTTAGTCAGAGCATTTCGAGTTAGGGTAAATCTGGGGTAGTTGGGAGGAGATAACTAGAGATATAAGGAGGGAGGAGAGTTAAGAACAGGTTGATATAAGCACCAAGACCAGGCCTAACTAACGAAGAGCTAGATTCAAGGCCAGGTTTACTACAACTATGCGTACATGTGTCGAGTGCCTGCAGACCAAGCCAAGGTGTGGAAACCGGGGGTCATATAATCCAAAGATTGACCTCGGCCCAAAAACCTCGCACAATGTACCAATGCTGTATTCTGTTACTTGGCAGATATCTTGATTAGTCCAAATTAGATGAGTTCCTTCTTTGAATGCTTTGCCCTTGACGCCCAGTGGGGATTCTAGTAGGTAAGCTTGGCTGTTCACTAATCCATACTTTCCCAGATCTACCGAGGATTCTGCAGAGATTGATAAGCATACCTTGTTCCTATTTTGAGTTTTGGCACTGCACGCAAGGTCCGCAATGTCCGCAAGCCCTAGTCATGCCCGCCATTCTCTACCTATTGCGATGTCTGTCTTGACAATCATGTCCGATCTCCCTGAGGATTAATAATCCCAACAGTTCATTACAGGTGGATGTATTCTTTATAAGATTATATGTCAAGATGATCGGCAAGACAATAGTGATAAAATGGCAATGCCCTCCTGCTCGCCTTAACTTATTATTCTATTAAATCCCGCCCACCGTCCCCAGTAAACCTTGACCAACTCAACATTAACACTCCCATCCCAACCCGCCACATCCATGTCCACCCCCAAACAATCCATCCTAATCACAGGGTACGTCAAGAATCCCATTCAAAAGAGACCACCACAGCATCCACTCACCATCCAAACCATAGGTGCTCGCAAGGCGGAGCCGGAAACGCACTCGCGCTCGAGTTCGCCGCGCGCGGCCTGCGCGTCTTCGCAACAGCGCGGTCCCTTAGTTCCGTCGCGAACCTCGCGGAGAACAGCGGCATTGAGACGCTAGCGCTAGACGTCACTGATCGTCAGAGCATCGCGGCTGTCAAGGCGGAGATCGCACGGCGGACTGGTGGGACGCTGGATATGTTGTTCAACAATGCGGGTTCGAGTGCGTTTTCCCTTGTGCTGTGCTGTAGATACATTTCCGTCCGTGCTCGGGCGGAATGGGTTCTCTATGTATGTATCGGGACTAAATAAGATGGGGAAACAGTGTACGAAGCCCCAGCGATAGAAGCGGATCCCACGCGCGTGCGGCAGATGTTTGACGCAAACGTCTTTGGCCTCTTCGACATGGTGACGGCATTCACCCCGCTCCTCCTCGCCGCAACGCATGCTCCCACCGATAAATCCAACAAGCAACGGCAGAAGCCAACAATCGTCAACGTCGCCTCAATCGTCTCCCGCATCCCCCTCCCCTTCGCCGCAGCCTACAACGCCTCCAAGGCCAGCGTGTCCGCATACTCAGATACACTGCGCCTCGAGCTCGCCCCGCTGGGCATCCGCGTCGTAACGGTCTTCATGGGCGAAGTCGCGACGAAGCTGCGGTCCGCGGGGAATATCGATTTCGGGGTTGACAGTCTGTACGCGGATGTCGAGGGGAAACACAAGGAAAGGATTGAGCATGCGGCGCGGGTGTCCGTGGGGCCGGAGGTGTTTGCGAGGGAGGTTGTTGATAAGGTGTTAGTTGCGGGTGGTGGGGATGGGGCGAGTTATGTGTGGAAGGGGACGAACGCGTTTCTTGTGTGGTTTCTTAATGCCGTTGGGCCGCGCAAGGTGTTTGATTCGATTATGAAGGGGTTTGTGGGGTTTGACGATAGGCGGTTGGTGGGGATGGTTTATGAGCGTGGACGGCGGGCTGTGGGGAAGGCTGAAGCAGAGACACAGTAGTGTAGTAGACCTCTTTTATAAGAATCATCTTTGCCTTTTATTATATCACCTTCAAGTTTACTCAAAGCCATGCCTGTTGTAATATGATACTTGTAAAACAGAACGTACGGGAGAAAATATTGAACAGAGACATTTATCACTAGGTCTATTCAATACCCATCTACATCTCCGTCTGCCAGGAAAAGATCTTGTGGAATAGGCCGGCCCCAGTAGCGATCCAGAGGTAACTAAGCATTCTGTTTGAACGGGTGCCCTACTGCGGAGACAGGCTAATAACCAGATGGTTTACAAATCGTTGAATTTTTAGTGGTGAACTAATGGGCATAAATATCCTGTATCTAGTAGAGGTCCCGTTCTTCCTTCATGACGAGTGACATTTAAATCCCTATCTGATACTTGACATAGTGAATAGAATATAAGCATGGATGTAATGGACTGTGTTTCATAGTTCCATACTCACATCCTGCATTTGAAGGATCAACTCTTTTTCGGCAAGCTTGCTACAAAGAATATTAGAGCGGAGAGTTGCCATTGCATAGAGCACCACACACTATCAAAACAGACATCCCCCTAAATCGTAGCCTTGCTCTTGAAGTCATGAATATCCTTCAACACCCCCCTGCCCTTCCCATCATACCCCTTCGCCCTCATCCACTCCTCCAAACTCGCAATCCTCCCCGGGTGAATCCGATCCAGCAACGCCATATCCCTCGTCGCCCCCTTCCCCTCGCCCCAATACCGCCACCACGCCGAGAAGTTCTCGCGCCACGAGACAAACGCCTCGTCGCGCGGGACATTCAACGGCACGGTCCAGTTGGAGTACGCGCCCGGGTACGGCTCCGCCTTGGGGAGGTACTCGTCGAGCGGGATGCGCTTGTGGATGCCCGTCTTGCCCGTCACCCGCGTGAAGGTTTCGGCGATCTCGGCGAATGTTAGTTGCTCGGTTGCGACTTCGAGGTTTAGGCCCGCGGACTGCGAGGGGTTGTCGAAGAGCCAGAGGCTGTACGTGCCCACGTCGTCGAGGGCGATGAGGGGGATTTTGCCGTCGGCTGTGCGCCGCCAGATTCAATCAGTCGAGTTCCTGCTTCCACAGCATTGAAAAGAAATGGACTTGTTTCTTACCAGCCGGATTCTCCCAGACAAAAACACCCCCCTCGCGCTCCTCCGGAACAAAAAGCCCATCAAACAGCATATCCATATACGGCCCCGTCGTCAACAACGAAGTGATCATCCCGCCCTTCTCCCCCTGCCCATGCCCGAGAATAAAATCCCCAACGCGCCCCTTCCCATCATTATGAGTCCGATACCTCTCATCCCACCCCGCCTTGCGGAGCGTAAAGTCCGAATTCGCAAAGACATAATGGCGCACGCCCTCGTGGCGCGCGATCTCGTACGCGCGGATCCCGTAGAAGAGCTCGTTCTTCTCGCCGATCGTGAAGCCGTCGAAGTTTACCCAGGCGCCGTATACGCCCTTGAATGCGGCGTGCAGGTCGGCTTGGTTTTCTTGCGAGCCGCGGAGGAAGGTTACGTTTGGGAGGGTGGCGAGGGCGAGGGCTTGTGGGGAGGTCGGGTCGCGGGTTAGGATGCGGACGGCGTAGTGGGGGCTTGTTGCGAGGGCTGCGATTGTGATGGATGGTAAGCAGGGTGCGTTGGTTAGAGTGGTTTAGTCCAGGTAGAGGGTTAGAGGGGAGGCTTGGGCTGAGGGGGGGTGCGTACCCTTGACGACCGGGCTGCCCTGGGCGCCTGTTCCTCCGATGACTAGAATGAGCTTTCTGTCCGACATGGTGATGTTCTTGTACTGTTATGCTCTTGTTGATGTAGGCTGTATCTTTGTTGTTGACCATTCTATCCTCAACCATGGTCATCTTATATATCTGGTCTCTGCTGCAGTTGCGAGTAGGATTTGTAATGTCTGGCAATTTGTAATAACATAACCAGACAACTAGATATCCATAGACTCCGAATGCAATAGAGTAAGGGCTCGATGGATGTTTTCCTGTTTGTTGATGGTCCAACAATCACCACTGCGTTGCGGGAGTGCGGGAATAGCGGACATTGCGGTGATTCTGCGCGCATTTGGGATCCACGGGATTGGTTACCAATATGTATATGTACTATTTCAATAAACTCGAATCTCAGGGGATAACTAATCACAATTTCCTCGGCTTCAACTGTACTCCAAGTAAACTAAAGTACTAACCTCTTTAGTAAGATATCCCACATCCAGTAAATTAAAACTGCTTGGATTCCACATCACACTGGTGACTGCGCTATTAATCAGCCTGCACAAAGTCCAAACCCCGCAAGTCCCGGAATCCCTCAAAAACCTCCACCGGCCGCGCGGATCCGCCGAAGACTCCAAGGTTCACACAGGCAGCTGCTATCTAGTTCAAGATCTACCTCCCAATAGAGCATCGACCAAGAACCTCCAATGGCACCACCCGCAACAGGCCGCCGCGCACCCACCTCCTGCTTCTCCTGCCGCCGTAGTAAGCGCCGCTGCGACAAGAGCATCCCCGCATGCCAGCTGTGCTCCCGCAGAGGCTGGAACTGCACCTATCCACAGCGCCGCGGCCAGCGACCCACATCACCGATCGAGAACACCCGCGGGATCGAGTATCCCAGTCCCATCAGTGCCGCTGCAAACGGTCCAGCCCGCACAGCACCCATCTCAGTCCCGGGCAGCGGGCCCGGCAACGCGATCAGCGCGCGCTCCTCGCAGTCACAGCTACAGTTCCCCTCAATCCCCCCCTCATTCACCAGCCGCACAGCAATATCCTTCCTAGCGCCTACGCTCCTCCGCGAAGCTTCCCTGGACACCCCACGCCTCGACTGGGACATCCCGCCCGAAATCGCCCTGCACCTGGGCGACCGCCCGCAGATGCGCGCGGCGACGGCGGCCTTCTTCCAGCTGACGCGGTCGTGGATGTCGATCGTCAGTCCGCGGCGGCATCTGGCCGCCGTGCTGAATCCGCTTTCGTCGTGTCGCCGGCCGACGGCGCTTTTGGCGCTGTGTATGAGGCTTTGCTGTTTGCCTGTTTCATCGAACGAGGCGGATGGTGGTGGTGGTGGTGTGGTGGAGAGGATTGCGCTGTATCGCCTGGTTAAACGGTTCTATGCTGAGGTTGAGAGTACCGAGGGGTTGTGTCTTCAGGTCCTGCAGGCTGCGGTGTTGATTGCTGTGTTTGAAATCGGGGACGCGATCTATCCCGCGGCGTATCTGACTGTTGGGGCGTGTGCGCGGTATGGGATTGCGATGGGGCTCGATCAGGTAAATAAAGATCGGATGGGCGGGGCATCTGGTATTGGGACTGGTACTGGCGCAGTCTCGTGGATGGACATTGAGGAGAGGCGTAGGGTCTGGTGGGGAGTTTTGATCCTGGACCGGTTGGTCTTTCTCGATATCTTTGCTATTTCCAGTAAGAGTATATCAAAGTTAACTAACTGGAATACAGATTCCTCAATGTCGCAAACCCTGCTCGAAGCCTCGCGACTGAAGACCCCGCCTTTGATGACTTTCTCCCAGTAGACGATGACAAGTTCTATGACGCAGTCAGATATCACTTATTCAATCGACTACACTTGCACTTGCACACTAACGATACCTAGACCGCAACCTCAAAAGACGCAGACACCATATCCCAAGGCTTCACATACAAAATAGGCCAATTCCAGCGCCTCGCGCAGGCGACGTACCTGCTCAGCCAAGTCCTTGTAACGATCCGGTCGAGTCCGACCAACCCCAACTCGAACCGCACCGATACTAGTATTATTAGCACGGACACAGCGCAGCTCTGCCGAACCCTCGACGCCCTCGTCCGCGCCAACGAGATCGACGCCACGGTTCGGAAACTGGCGTTTTGCTGCCAGAGTTTGGTTTCGTTTAGGTAGGTCCTGTCCCTCCCTCCCACTTATTCCAGCCAAAAATAAAAAATAAAACATATAAAACCATCAATAACAAAATATCCCAACGACTAGCGGCATCCTCCTCCTGCAAACCCACCACTGGACCCAACTCTCCACCCACTCCCCCACCGACGCAGCCCGCCACACATTCAGCGAAACCCACAACGCCTTCGACACGCTATACCGAATCGCGCTATTCCTACAGCAGGGCTCCGAGATGCAGGACCTCCTCCGCGGACAATGCACGTTCTTCCTCGCGAGCGTGGTGTACCAGGCCATCTCGGCGCTTCTGACGATCGGGAGGGGGGATCCGGATGCCGCCGTCAGGGAGAGGGAGAGGGTTGAGGCGTTGCGGTGGTTGTTGGGGCATTTGGGGGGGAGGTGGGTGGTTTCTGGTGAGTTTTTGATTCTCTTTTTACCCACTTCTCTTTTCTTCGAGATGGCGAGGAGGGAGGGTGGGCTCTAACGGTTGTATAGGTGTTTACCTGAGTATCCTAGACGCGAAAGAGGCTCTCCTCGCAGCCGAGGCAATATGATTCAGAGTACGAGGGACAGGCGGATCCAACCGAGAAAAGGCAAAGCTTTCGTTCGTCGGACGAGGTGTAGGACGCCAAAATCACATACCATTCCGATATGTGCTTGTGTATTAGCACTACACATACATACCACTCCCTTCTCTAACCCCTTGCCCTCCAGCACGGCGCCCTATCTCATCTAGATATCCACGTAGTCATTTCCTTTTTAATATTCCTCTTGGCTACCTTAATTGGGTGAAACCTCCTGGTTCTTATTTCGGCGGTGGGATATGCCATGGAACAGCCGTTAGAGCTAGGGTAGGATTTAAGTAGGAGCCCTCGCGTTAGGCTTACTGGTTTGGGTATTATATGAACGGCAAAGGCTGAAACGGGCGCGACAATGCGCATATACGAGAGGGCGAGTACTACGTGGCAAACCAAAAGGGAGCAGCGCCTTCATCGATGCGATTGAGAACGCCGTTGGTTGAGATGCCTACGGAGAGATAGGAAACGAACCTGTTGTATATGATAACACGGCCGCGATACCCAATTGAGATTATCCTGCCTTTGTATTATTCTTCCTAGTGCATATTACTTCTGTTTAGTCTTTTGGCTTAAGGGTTACTTTTCAAACAACTCTTGGAGACATTCAATCCTATCATAGAGGCTCTTCATTTTCGTTGCGGAACAATCTGATACAAACGATACAGGCCAGGATAGGTGAATCAAATTTCGTAATGCCAGCATTTAAACCTTAGTCTAAATATCAATCCATCTGGTTTTTAATCTAGCAGACCAATTTCAGAAGCCGTAGGCGCAGGGTATTTCTTCGCCGGGGCCGGGCGGACATGCGTGTGCTCCACTTCCAGGTTCGCTTGCCCGTCTCCAATCACGCACCGCTGGTTTGGAAGGGTTATTTCTGGTCTGAAGGCCAGTGCCGGTGGTGTTGCTTTCCAGGAGGGTTCCGTGACGTTGGTCGTGGGCTTTTGCGTCGGGGTGCGGTCACGCTGGAACGGATAAGACGTTAGCAAATCTATCCCGAAACTCGCTCTGGATGGAAAGATACATCGAGACTTCCAGGCTTACCCTCCCCATCAGAGACAGCATTCAGCACATCGCGCACAAACTCCCCGGGGAGCCTATGCGCAAGATCCAAAAGCGTCCGAAGATCCGCCCGCGCCGCCCAGATCCCAACTACAAACTTGCGCAGGGTACCTGCCGACGTTGGCGGACTCGACTCCGTGTACGCAAACCGGACAGCTCTGCATGAAACCAGGCGGTGACGGTGTGCGCGCATCTCTATGTCACATCGCACCATGGCCAGCTGCTGCAACTCCGGGACGAGGAACTTCGCGGCGAGGGTCCAGACGCGGAAGAAGTGGAGGATTCGGTCGGGCTCGGCTGCGTGGCTGGCATCTTCGTTGCTGTAGTTACCATCTCCTGTGCTGATTATTCCCACCGTACATCCAGTGGATGAAATCGGCAAAGGCGTCTGGGTCGTCGTCGGGGAAGCGGAGCTCGTTTATGGAACTGTTTTGGAATCGGTCCGCGAGGCGGCCCTTGAAGTACGGGGAGCAGTCGCAGAGGAGTTCGATGTGGACGTTGAAGGGGGTCTCGGAGGGTCCGACGGTGAGGTTGAGGATTCCGCCGAGGGTGCTAAAGGGGTGTATGGTCGG
The DNA here is from genome assembly GCA_025688815.1 of Aspergillus carlsbadensis. NCBI lineage: Eukaryota > Fungi > Ascomycota > Eurotiomycetes > Eurotiales > Aspergillaceae > Aspergillus > Aspergillus carlsbadensis. The sequence goes on from MU628311.1 coordinate 26,398, forward strand.
TGATTGCGTGATATGTTGCTGGCCGGGTCCGTACGCATTTCCTAGGTCGTTTGGCGGTATTTCTGCGAGAGATGGAATGAATGATGTCTGTCAGTGAGCTGTGAGAGAGGTTGATTCAGGTGGAAGTGACCGTGTCATCATCCGCGAGGATAGAGTTGGGAGGGGTCAACTCTATACTTCGGCCACACGTGACGAGAGCAACTGTTTTCTATCTCTATTCTATGATATCATGCTTTATTGCCAGAGATTCGACCACTGATTTCCTGCTGCAACCACTCCCTCCACCCCTGATCCGCAAGAATCGATCTGACACGGGCCTCGAGCCACTCCGTATTCCCCCAGAAGCCCCACGATGCCTGGAACCTGCACCAGTCGACCAGCGCCGTTTCCCAGTGCCGCTTGAATTTTTCCCATAGGTAAAGCTCGCTTTGATCGTCTTGCAGAAGGCTCATGCGGTAGTAGTGAAGAAGTTCCTTTTCGCCATCACCCATCTCCAGTTGCTCGGGCAGAGGCTCATCGCCAACAAGCATGTGCAGGGGTATCGAGCAAGTAAACAGCTTGGCGAGGTCACAAACCCCCAATCCAAGACCGACATACTGAAAGTCGAAGAACGCCACTTGATCCCCGTTCTCTGTGGTAAACAGGTTCTCCGATTTGACGTCGCCGTGAATATACGACTCGACCTCCCTCCCACAGGGCGTCAGGAACAACGCCGCCATCTCGGCTACAGAGAGCTCAGACCCCTCCAAAGGACTGCACAGAGCGTCTGACCACTCCGAGTCCACATCCTCAACCAGCGAGGCGTACTCGCTCCGCCTCGTCGCAAGATACGTATACCCGCCATTCAGCCACAACGCACCCTCAACCTCCTCACCCGCATCCCGCCTCTTCGCCTCCTCAAGCGGCGGCAACACACACTCCTCCAGAGAATCCGGCATCAAACTCCAAGACCGCCCATGAAACCCCGCTAACCAATCCAGCGCCCCACGCACCTGAGCCTTGCTAAGCATACTCCTCTTCCCGCCCGCGACCGGGTATTTAGTGCGGAGATCAACCATAATCGTCGCCATGAGACCCTCAAGTTCCTCTTCCCCATCTTCCCCATCCATATCCCGGGTTGAAGCGAGACATTTTGCAACTGCGATGTCGTCGCCGAGCAGGGGGACAACGTCGCTGTAAAAGTACTGCTCGACTTCGTAGCTTAGCATCTTCCGCAGATGCCCTTCATCTTCACTCCCACTGCTGTTCCGCGGCGGGGAGATGTATTTCAGAATGAGCGGGTACGTGCTCCCCTCCTTCCCAGACTCAACCCCACAGAGCGCGTGCAGATTCGCCGCTGCCTCGTCGGTCTTCGCGCGTGCCGTGATCGCGCAGATCTTGCCGTAGCCCGCCCAGAGAGTTTGGAGGGTCTTGCATGAGACGAGTTCAAGGGAGTGCCAGGAGAGCATTATGCTCGCGACGCGGTCCGGTGTAGGCGCCATGATTGCGGGGTTGTTTTCTGTTTTGTTGACTTGATTGTTGAAGTTGGATCAAAGATGAGCGGATTCTCGTATTGTGGGGGATGGGATCTGCCGCTAAGCTTCTTTTGGACGTATGTGAGGGACACAGGACTCCACATGATCTAGTATACGCGTCAAACTCTGGGCAGCCCTAACTGTGGTAACTTACTTGGCTCCAGCTAGTATAATATATCAAGTGTAACATTCTGAATTGGAACGGATAGCCATAGCATGGAAAAATTTTTGACTCTTGTCCCCTACCCACTATGTAGTTTCAGTTGGCGAACATGCCCGGCGGAGCATTGTGTCGAATTATCAAATAGACCTGAAAATCTACATTGAAAGGGCCCTATAGGTTTACAGCTTGTTTCAGTTTGAGGCCCTCATGCTAAACAAAGACTGCTCTTTCTTTCTTGCATATCATGACCTTGTTAGCATCACTCCATCCTTCTTTATGTATTAATGACCAGTATGTCAATACTTCAACAGAGAAAGAAAAAAGCTGCACCTTCACTGGCCGTAGCTCCAATCTGGAGGTCAAAAATAGGCGCGCCTCCTGCACCCGCCAACTCAGAATAGAAATGGACAGGAATTCTGGAAGGTGCTGGGTGGGTAGTCCTTTCCTTGCACAGTAGAGTTGAATGAGGGGAAGGTGCGACCGGGGACCTCAGGGCTCAGGGCATGCGCGCCTTCCTACTTTGTAATAGGAAAGAGCGGTCAGTGGTTGCGCCTTCCTAGTACATTTTACCAGCCCAAGTTCGGAAGGAACGATTCCTGGGTGGCTCCTTCCTCACCCAGCAAGACATGATAGACTCAGCCAGGAAGGCACGACCCGGGGGGTCTCGTGGCCGCACCTTCCTAGTTCGTAATAGGAAGGAACGCCGGGAGGCGGTCGTGCCTTCCTCATATATTGAACTCTCTAGCGAGGAAGGAACCACCTACTGGAACGTAGTTCTTGGGGGAAGGTACGACCCCGCGCCGTCGTCTGCTCCTTCCTATTACGCCACCATGACTAATTAGTGAAGGCGCCACCCTGCCTCCTGGAGAGGACATGGGGTGCATCTTGCTGAGCCTCAAAGACAGAAATTATAGTCGAGATACCGGTTTCACCTTCTCCAGGTTGCCACCTGACTGATACCAAAGGAAAAGAAGCGATGAAGCGGGTGAAATTTGGAAATTACCACCTCCCTATTCCTTCTGCATGAGCTTTAATGGTAGTACGGCAAGAAAGGCGTGACGTATGCATTTTCTATAAGCAAGAATCAACTGCAGCCTGGTCAACGGCCCGAGCATTCCTTCTCTGAATATTCAATGAAACTCCGGGCGGGAAGGAACAACTGGGACTGCCCGCGGGCCATGGTTACTCTTTCCTAGTCCATACCTGGAAGGAGAGCTTCGCGGTCGCGGCTTCTTTGTCTGATTAGCCAGCGGTACAGGGAAGGAGCGACCATCCCCCGCGGTCTTCGTTCCTTCCTGTTCTGCTTTAGGCAAGTGCCACGGGACACCTGGAGGTTGCACCTTCCTCGTTTATTCCATGTTTACAAGGAAAGAGTTATCCAGGACTCGCGAAATTGGAAGGCGCGATTAGGTTTATAGTTTCCTCCACCCGTAGTTAATGGTCGTTGGATTATCACCACCGTTTCGATATTATACTTCCCCTTCTCCTATTATCATAGACCTAACTCCCCTCCCGACTCCCTCCTTCTCCTCCTTCTCCTCTTATCAGCCTCATTCCAGCTCCTTCATCCCCTTCATCTCTGCCCTACCTCCACCACACACACTTATCTCCAAACATATCCTCACCCATCCCCAGCCCGGGAACAAAATCACCGAGAAATACTCCCCGTCCGCTGCCTCACATGCCCCGACCTCTCCTCCGAGTACCTCCTCACAACCCCGTAATTCTCCTCCTTCTCACCAGGGAACTTCGGCGGGCCGCCGAGACTCTTTAGTACGGCACTGTTATTCGCTGTCAGGTCGTCGAGGATATCAAGTTCATTTTGGCTGAACCAGCGCGGGATGATCCAGACGCGGAAGGGGATCATTGCGATTATGAGGATTGGGAAGCCTGGATTGTTAGTTTGCATAGCCACAAAGCGAGGACTTATGCTAGGTGAAGGCGAAGGCGAATAAAGAGGGAGGAAGGGAGTAAAAGTGCTACTAGAGAAAGAACATACCAATAGCAGCAATGGTCTGCGAAACCGCCACACACGCCGCAACAGGCAGGACCTCACAGAGGATATACAGGACGATTTTCCCCCGATGAACTCTAAGCAGTGGTTCATCCCTCGCCACGAAGCGATTCTCCCGCAGGAGGAAGATCACCTTCTTGAGAATCCCATTCGACTCGATGGAGCCCCACCCGACGATGAAGAATACGCCCGCGAATACGGCCGCTGGCATTGTGTGTAGAACGATTAGTAGTGGACGGGTCATTGTGCCGATTATCGCGAGGCCCATGAGGAAGTGCGAGATGCGCTGCTCGACGACGGCGGTGGCTTTTATCGTTGGTTGCCGGATTGAGGCGTCTTCGGAGGAGGTTGTGTGGATTATGTGCAGGGAGGTTTCGTAGATTGTTAGGGAGTCGGTGTGGACGGGGGCCTAAGACTTGTTAGGCTGGATGTGGATAGGGAAGAGAGGAGAGCGGAGTGTACCTGCGGAACGAGGCCGTTTGGCATCGGGATGCCCGTGATCCCCGCTATGAAGGTCGTACAACCGAGGAGGAAAAAATCCCAGTGAAAGCCGGCTGGCTTCTTGAGCGGGAACTGACGCGCTTGAGCAGTGAGGCTGCTGACGTTCTACCCACGTAATTAGATTAGTATATACCTCGAACCCTCGTGCCCAGGTAAGACGTACATGATCATAGTAAAACAGCAACATAACCAGAAATCCAAACGGTAACGCAGCAAATACCCACTTAGCCTCCAGCTCCCAGAAGTGGATCAGCCAGCCGCGCGGCTGCGTGGGGTAGAATGCTTTGGAGATGGGGACGAAGGAGATTCCGGTTGCTTTGAGATTTCCGGGGAAGTGTGCGAATCCGACCCAAAAGATTGTTCCTATCTGCGGCGAGTTAGTTGATAGCTGACTAGGGGCTTGTGAGTTAGGGCAGACATACCACGTATGCGTAATCAGCTAACAGCCCGCGAAACCAGGGGCGACAGATTGTGCTTGAACCTAGCCACTCGAGGCCATATATCGTGAGAAAGTACAGCACTGCGATGAGGCAGCTCAAATATCCTGCCGCTAGGCCATGCTCGGTGAAATCGTTGACAAGCTCTTCGACCCCCTTGACTAGTACTGTTAGAAACCCATCTATCACGCGGTGACAAACCTACTGCAATATATAATCCCCACATACGCCCCAAACGACTCGGACGAGAAATCAGTGACATAGCGCATATAGTCACAGAAGTTACAGACAGCCACGATCCAGTGGAAGATGGCAGCCCAGATGGCAGTCCAGCACATAAAGTTTGCATAGATGGCGGGCTCGTAAATGACAATGATATCGTAGATTGTATAGTTGAACAGCGAGATTAGACCGGTAATACCGACGATCGTCAGCGGTTGGGCGCCAAGAATGCTAAATACCATGGCTGCCAGCGCTGAGGAGAAGAGCGCCTCGTTGATGCCGAAAAACTCGCCCGTGCGCCGGTACATGTCTAGTGTGTATGCAATTGCGGGGAGGATGCTGTTCTGGTTAGATGGGGAGTGGACTGAGGAGGGAATGTCATACTTGACAAAGTACATTCGAATGGTACTCGCAATCGTCCGATACGTCCAGGCATCGGTGATGTCGCTCCAGTAGTAGGGCAGGCGACGGCGGACATCGTGGTACATGCCACGGAATGGGTGTAGAGCGCGATAGCGCCTCCATCCAGACAGGCGATCATAGCTATAAGAGGTGGCAGTATTTTCCCGCTGGATGGGGGATGCCTCTATAGTCGAGGAGTCGGACATTATGGGCCGAATGAGGGTTGTAAACAAAAAGGAAAACTGGGAATTAGGAAGAAGACGTGTTATATGTTAGGAAAAGTCGGTTTATGCGCCAAGCAAGCTCCATTCTGCGCCTTTCTCAACAGTTGAAGTGGTGGGTGGGGATATTGTTAACGGGGATATTGTTAACAATGTTGAGTATCAGTACCAGAACAGCATTGCCCCCGGCCAGCATTCAGCTTTAACCCGGGAATAACTTTGAACAGTAGAAGCACCCGTAAATGCCCTTGCATTTTCACCTCTGTGCTTATTCCTAGTTACCAGAATACTAGTTTGAACAGTGTGATATCATAACGACCTCGTTCGGGGTGGCTGAGTCAGCGCCTTTTTATCAGGATCTCGAGCAGATTTCTTAAGTTTTTCTTGGCTAAAGTGGAGAATCTTTTATGCCTCATACTATAATAGGGACAGATATCACAGTGCCTAAGATATCATTCTCAATTAAATGGACAATATACCTCTATAGAAAAGTGATGTTAGATGGAATCTACTAGCTCAGGGTACTGATACTTCTCAACAATGACCTTATAGCCACCCGTCTAACGCTGTATTCCGTACAAAGATGATACTATACTAGTTAGGCCTCGTCGCAAATCGCTGAGTCAGCCCTCCACGTAGATTTTATCTTGGCTGAAGTGGGGATCGTTTATGCGCTGATAAAGCCTTTGGATATCATTCTCTGGGATAATTCCATGGGGCATATCTATATAGAGACGTGCCATTATGATTGAGCCGGGTGTACCACCGTTGATCGCACAGCTGTGTGACCTCCTCTGCAACCCGGTCTTTCCGGCGCAGTTGGCCTCTGCTGTGCAGGGTGCTAAGAACAAGAACCTGTTTCTAAAGATCGAGGCATCCCTGATGACCGGGGAGCAAGTTACATCACAGGATGGGTCATTATATCTGGTTAGTCCTGTTACTTTTGCTACCACCCTTGCTGCATCCTCAGCTGACTCTATAGGGGACAATCGACCTCGGTAAAGGACTTGCACTGCCGTTGCTACCATCATTCAAGTTTACACCATTTTCAACCCCTGATCTCAAAGTGACACATGATCGCGAAACACCAACCACGTCGGAAACAGACTCAGGACCTCAGCCCCACAAACGGCGCAAAACAGGCAGCACACTCCGCCTCCCACCCTCTACGCCAACAAACCAGATAGAGACGGCCACCGTCGAAGAACCCTCCGTCCGACAAGTCCACAGCGACACCGGCTTTCCGCAGCGCATGAACCCAAAGGACCTCAAACCCCCGGTCCTGGAGCCCTCGTCTACGGATAAACTCCTCGCGGGGATATGGCGGCAGATCTACTCCCCGCTGAAGCTGAGTTGGGAGGAGGAGAATGTCGAACCGCTCTTTAATATCCGCTCTGGTGCGAGCAAAGAGGTCTTCCAGACTGTCAATGCTTTGTGTCTGAAGTACTACAACCGAAGTCAGTCGTCGCGCGCACTGGAGATGATCGTGCAGGCGTACTGGATTGAATGTCATGAGGCTCGAACTGCGGTCATACGCTTTGAGAAACCGGCCCTTTCTAAAACGGAAGCGCGTGTGTTGGCTATAAAAGAGGCTTGTGCAGTTCTGGGCTGGAAGGAGAAGGATCTCCGTAACCGAATGTATTTCCCTCTCTTTCCCTTCTCTATCCCTGCTTAGGATCAACATACCTTGACTTGCTATATTACGCACTGCCCCTTGATAGTGTTCTGCAACCTCTTTGCCGAGTGGTGTACACATTAAGTCGCATAACTAACAACAACAGGGCCATCTGGCGCGGCTACAAAGAGATAAAAGACGCAGGCGGCTGGCCAAGTCTCATATTCGCCAGCCTGGGTGTATACCGCTTCTGCAAGTACCGGACCGAGTTTGGCGAGATTCTCTTCTCGCGTTTGCGGCAGATCAGATCGAGTCTTGAAGTCGCGGCGGACACGCTTCACCCGGAATGGCGCGGCCTACTGCGGGTCATTCAACAGGAAACACCGCAGGTATATTACGGACATCCACATGAGTGGGTGACCACGACGACGGCAGGGGATCTTCCGCTACCTCTAGCGTCAACATATGATCATTTGAAACTACCAGATGGATTCCAGTATCGGTTCATGGACGAATGTGTTCTTGTTACCGATGTCTTCACTGAAGATCCTCGCCGCGTTCCAGATCTCGATCCGGAAATCTGTTCCAGCTGCAGCGGGCGGCAGTCAGATATCATTGAGCGGAACCAGTGTACTTGCTTTCCGGCTCTATTCGGTGGTGCTCGGACGCCCCCACCAGTTCAGATCTTCCGGACACCAACCGGGAAGAATAACGGTGTCATCGCCCGCTGTGTAAGAGACCTTCTGCTCTCACCTACCCTCCTACCCCCGAGTCCCCTCTCATCACCCCAACCCCCACCCACATGTCACCACAACTAACACCAAAGAACCAGCCAATCGACCGCGGCACGGCCCTCGCCGAATTCACGGGCCTAATAACAACCTCAATAACCGGCCTCGACGTAATGATCGGCGGATCCCGCAACCGCACGTACCAAATCTACCAGGGGACCATGGGCAACTTCACGCGCTTCATCAACCACTCCTGCCGGCCGAACGCGCAGTTCCAACGGTTCTACTGGCGCGGGTGTGAGCGGATTATCGTTGTGTCAAAGGGGGTGCAGGCGGGGTCTGAGGTCACAGTCGACTACTCGGATCGGTATTGGAGGGAGTTGGAGAAGAGGTGTCTCTGTGGTGAGGCGTGTTGTCGGTTTAGTTGATCTTTTTTAGGGTGTGGGATCATTCAAGTTGGCAGGGACAACATGACGATATGTATCACCCCGGGCAGTGCACCGGATCGTTCCTTCCATTCTTGGTTTGTTTACGCCATCGGTCGCGCCTTCCTTGACCTCGCACCTTCTTATTCCGTAAGAGGAAGGAGCGGTCACGCAGGGTCTTGGTCGCTCCTTCCATGCTCGTCCTGGACCTACTATTACTATAAAAGGAAGGGGCTACCCACGGCTTGAAGAACGCACCCCTGTTCGTTCCTTCCTTTTTAGGAGACAAATGGTCCCGACGATGCTGTGCCTCGCGGGTCAACGTCTAATCAACGGAATAAACCACCTTTGGCTCTATTACTAGATATTATGGTATACTAGTACCTGATAGAATATTCGATCGAAATGCAGACAAGCGAACAAAGAGATTATTAGCAAACAGCCATTAGTTCCATGTGCATATTAGTCGCACAATATTAGAGGCGTCCTTGCTTAATTAACTATTGATCGAACTGACAGTTCCACACAAACTACTAGTAGATTAAACCTCCACCAGACACCTCTTCCCCTTGGGCGAGAGCAGGAAATGCAGCGTCTGCTCCATATCGGCGTCGTTCATATTCTCCTTCGTCGAAACCCTTGCAGTAGGAAAAGCGCGGAAGAACGAGGCCGTTGCGAGGCGTAGTTCCATGCGCGCTAGGTGGATTCCGACGCAGTCTGTGAGACGTATTGTTAGCTACGGATCAGCAGCAGGGGTTACTGGGTAGGTAGGCATACTGCGCGATCCGGCGCCGAATGGCATGAATGCGTCTTTCATCTCTTTGCTTGGGGATTCCCAGCGGGAGGGGTCGAATCTAGACATAAAGTTAACTTTGGCTTGTATACCTGGTAACAGTAACGGTCTTACCTCTCCGGATCCTCAAAGATCTCAGCATCCCTGTGCAGCGAGTAGAGCTGCGTCGTAACCGTTGCTCCACCAGGCAACCAGTACCCAGCCAACGTGCTCCCCTTGTCAGGGACAACACGAGGCAAAGCCGACGGAACGGCCGGGTACAGGCGCAGTGCCTCGCTAATGACCTGATTGAAGTAGGGCAGCTCTCGCAGCTCAGAATCAGAAAGCTCCTTCTCCGCACCTCCAACACTCTCTTCAAGCTCAGCCACAAGCTTCCTCCGGATAGTCTCATCCCGAAGCACCGACCAGACAAGATACGTCAACGTATTCGCGGTCGTATCACTCCCCGCAATGATAAACGACTGCGCATCGTTTCGAATCTCCCGATCGCTCAGACACTCCTCCCCATTCTTCTGAGCACCACTCCCTCCACCCCCCTGACTAGCCCCATAAAGCTTCGTAAACAGCGTCGGCTTCCTCCCCGCCTCATCAGGATTCAGCGCAAGATGCGCCTTATACCGCTCAACGCTCTGCATCGCATAACTAACAATCCGATCTGTACTCTCCACAACCTCGCGGAAGATCGACAGCGGCAAAACCCCCGCAACAGCCATAACAAACGGAAACGTCGCGCGGATCCCACCGATCTTCGCAACCGTCTCCAGGTCCGCGATGTACTGGTTCTTCGTCCCGATCTCCAGCATGCGGAACGAGTCTCCGAAACTCAATTCGCCGATGATGTCCGTCGCCATGAAGAAGAACCACTTGTAGATATCTGCGACGCCGCGGCGGGAGGATGCCTCTGTGTGGATTTTTTCGATTGCGAGGTCGATCCGTGACCGCACAAGCGGTTCCATTACGCTGCGGAGATTCGAGTCGGATAGGGGCGAGGAGAGGAGCCGGCGGTGTCGGCGGTGGTACTCTGGGTCTGTGGTTGAGAAGACGCTCTCGCCATCTTTGCGGTTCAGCAGGCGGTACCAGGGGGCTTTCATGAAGGGGCTTGCGATGCGGTGGATTTCACGCGCGGCGGGGATGTCACTTATGTCGATTTCCGTTGGGGAGACGCGGACAATGGGGCCTGAACAATTATCAGTATATTCTTCTCTTGTCTTTATATAATGGTCTTATAGAAGATGGATTGCTACCGTATTTCTCATGCAAAGCGTGGACGTAGCGCGGGCGCTGGCCGAGGACGGTGTAGTACTTCAAAACCAGGTCGGTCCATTTTGTGATTTGGGGTCCGGGGAGTGAAGAGAGAGGGCTCTTGCGGATGCGCAGGGCAAGCTGCGCTTGTTAGTTGAAAGTCGTTGAATTGTATATGGGTTGGGGTTAGGGTTACCGTGAGAAAGTACACGAAGCCCAGGATAATCAGAAACGAGGGCAGATTGCCCACGATGAAGCTTGGCTGCATGATTGCTTAGTAGATTTTGAAACTCTTTCTGATGAATTAGAAAAGGTACAGGTCTAGCTTTATCAAGTAGAAAATCACCGAAGCAAAAAACGCCGAGTCTTGATGTCAACGCCGGATCGGGAACAGAGAGTGTAACCACGCTGCGAATACCACCTCACCTCAACCTTGTCAACTCTACCAAACCCCCAACCTACAATCTAGACTACTCCATCTTAGATACTACATTCCAATCCTCAATCCTCTGCTGCAGCAACTGCGCCTCAAACGGCGCTTCCCTCAGCACCCTCCTCAACTCCCCAACCGCCCTCTCCATCCCCTCCTCCCTCTCCCTCGCAGACGTAGACAACGGACTCGCCCCTTTCCTACTAGCCTCATCCTGTACCTTTTCAAAATCACGTATAATTCCCTTGGCCTTCGCAACCCGATACCAAAATGCCTCCGTGTCAACCAAATACGTCGTCTGGTCAACCGGGATCTCCCACCGCTCTGGCGTCCGTTCAACGATGTCAAGCCACCGCTCCATATGCGGCCAGCGCTGCTCGCCGAGTCCAGGAAAGTGAACTAGGTAATTCCCCCTCTCACCTTCATATGCATGAGCCCACTCGTACGCGTTTATCCAGGTGCGCGGGAGGTACGTGACGTTGTCACGATACTTGCTCCCGTTCAGGACGCGCTCCATGGCGGATTGGTCGACTTGGATGTCCAGGTCGATGGTCGGGTTGTAGGCTGGGAAGGCGAGGATTTCGGTAAGCAGGTTTATCGTCCAGGGGTGTACGCGTAGAAACAAGATCCCGCTATTCAGGCCCTTGTGGTCTTTTGTTGCTATTAGGTGGATGTCGGGCAGGTCGGCGGGTGGGAGGAAGATCTCCAGTGGGATCGCGGGGTTTAGGACCGTGGAGTCGGCGTCTACCCACCTACATACTGTTAGCTTTGCTTCACGACCAACCTTAATGTACCCTGAACATCAACAAAGCTCAGGCGGCGGGGGATATTGAAGACATACATAAACCACTCCACCCTCTCCCCATTCCCACTCCCATCCCGATATCCCTTACTCAACTCCCTAAGAACAAGCGAAAGCAAATAAGCCGGTTTATTCCAGTACCCATCCGAAATCTCATTCCTCAGCACCTCCATACCATACCCCCACCTCTCCGCATGTCGTCGATGACTCTGCAGTGCACGCTCATACAGCGGATTATGCTTCCCGTAGAGCATGGAGACTTTCGTTATTCGGCGAGAGGTGTTTGGGCTGGAGAGGTCCGTTTTTCTGCGATGCGATAGCCATTCTGCCGGTCTTGTTTTCGTTCCTGGCTGCGCGTAGATTGTGTTCAGGTAGAGGATCGCGAGGAGGAAGGGCGAGAGGATTAGGAAGGTTAGCAGGCGAAGACGCCGGGAGGGGGCGATCATCGTCGATATCGCGGTGGTTGTCTGGAACTTGGTAGAAGAGGGGGATTTCATCTCATGATTGCTTTTTGCATGCTGGGTCTGAGAATGGCCGAGATGTCGTTTAGTGATGTCTATCTGGATCGGTCGGGTTGAGGTCGGATGTGCCGAGTTAGGGCTCGCCGCTTCCGGATCGCCGGTTGCGGAATGCCACGCGCAGGCACCGCGGCGATGTAACTAGGAAGCTAACGTATATCTTGGACGACATTGAGACCAGGGTTGAGTCTTCTTTTGTCTTAATTGGTCTCTTTTCAAAGAGTGGATCGACTACGTGTGGCGCGTCGAGCCCCGGGCAGGATCGCTAGATGATTTCCTAGCCCGCTCATCGGCATTCCACGATTCGATTCGAATTCATATTTTAACAGGGCATTTCGTTGATTCTCTTATCTACATAGTTCATCGTAGTTCTTTTTTAAATGTCCCTGGCGTTAATCACCATGCCCTTGTACCCCCTTTCGCTCGACCACAATCCCCTTAACCGCCAGTCAACATTGCTCGAAGCACAACTAGGCGACTAACTGCTGACAAGCTTCTAGCCATGCCTTGATGGCTCCAGCTCTATTCCCATAGGTATACTACATGCCCCCCTCAACGCTTCCTAATACTTGCAGTAAAAAAATATAATGCCCCTTGGGCTAGTGGCCACCATGAGCGCATGGTGTAGCTCTTCGCCCCTCCCTCCATGACACTACTATCCAAGTAGTATAAAACACGCGTTCGCACCCGGATTTCAAGAATAGACGTCAGTTTCGCTCAAGAACCTGGGACCCTGCATTGTGTATAGATCGTGGGATGTCTGAACTGTAGAACCCTGGCCTTGAAATCCGCCAGATTTGGGAAGCGAATGACCTCCGTCCTTGTATGGGTACTAGCCACTACCGTCTCTTTTGGACGCCCGTACAGCAAATTCGTCATTGATGTGTCCCTTCGTGAAATTATGTCCGTACTGACGTCGAAAGTGTAGTTGCTGAACCGTTTGGTGTACCTAGCTGATCTATGCTCATCAATTGAACATAAGTCTACCCGCTCCTCTTTTGAATCCAATGGCCCATGAATGGTAGCCCTCGTAGATATCCAAGCCTTTCTTTTTGTCTTTTTTCGACCTTGCAGTAGCGATGGTAAAGAAAGCCTCGCTAGTTGTCCTTTCGTACCGCGATTAAGCTCCACAACATCTCAATAGCTATTGAAAGAGCCAACAACTACAAGGTAACATCGCGTAAACCTTTAGCGCGACGCGGAGCTTAGAAGTCTCTGAGACCCTCTCGGATCTCTTGCAATTAGATCTCTCTGATCAACTGTTATACCTCGGAGAGCCTTGAGCCGGACGGTTGCCAAGTCTCAAATTTCAAGACTCATTAACCAAATCGCTCGTCGGAAACGGTAGAGTCCACCTTACTAGACAGGTATGGAAGCAGAACGCCCTGTAGAGTATTTTGACAGGGTAATACGTGTCCGTACATTCCGGCACTCGCCAACAACGTCGTGTTCGTCAGGATTTCATTGCTGAATGATATCGAGACCGAAAGAGAGGTGGCCTGGGAAATTATGGTCGTGCCGTCCACGCCATCGGCTGGCTATTTCGATAGAGAATATTCCATATCCTGATGGCAATGGTATCGACTGTTGGTTAAGTCTCTACCTGAACTGCCCGGCCCATGCCTACATTCTCAGGCGGGGCAAGGGAGGTTTGATTGTAAGGGGGTTGCACCAATGCCTTCATTTCCGCTACGCCCGACCGCATACCGGTCATCGGTCATCGGAACCCCCTCGATGTCCGGCCCATCTTGGCTTGGTCCGCGGTTCTTCCACCACCTGTACCCCCTCCGCAGCCACCTCTTCGTCATCCCCCGCTTCAACCCCCAACCACCGGGACAGATCATTTCAAAGATAGGGGCTACTTGAAGCCAGTCCTTTAAGGATGTAGAGAACAAGAAGGACCCCACATGCTCTAGTATGGTTATTAGTTTTGCGCGCATTGTGGATAGGTACTTAGCTTGTTAGAATGGACGTCGAAACTAGAGAACGAAAAACAGTTAGATTATTGAGGCAAAGACAGCAATATGAGGGAGATGTGCTCTAATTCTGCATAAAGGGGCGACTTCGAACATAACAAGTGGTTGGGGGCAAGTACTCCCTGAAAAGAAAGTCAACATAAAGGGCAAAAAGGAAGCTCAGGTGAGAAAGGTCACAGTCGTGCGATTTCCAAGACAGATCGAGAGCCAGGGCTAAGGGGGAAAAGAGCCCTCTGTCCTTGGCTCTATACCCGGCTGGAGTAGACCATGGTGATTCTATTTGGTGGTGTCGCGCTCACTTTACTAGTCATGGGCGAAACATCATTTTTTTTTTTTTTTTGAAAA